>JANJXV010000638.1:42500-90000 GCA_024803745.1 Megascapheus bottae | reverse complement strand
GGTTAGGGTTAGGTTTAGGGTTAGGTTTAGGGTAAGGGTTAGGGTTAGGTTTAGCGTTGGGGTTAAGGTTAGGGTTAGGGTTAGGATAAGGGTAAGGGTTAGAGTTAGGGTTAGGGTTAGGTTTAGGTAAGGGTTAGGGATAGGTTTAGGGTCAGGGTAAGTTTTATGGTTAGGGTTAGGGTTAGAGTTAGGTTTAAGGTAAGGGAAAGGGTTAGGGTTAGGCTTAGGGTTAGCTTTAGGTTTAGGGTAAGGGTAAGGGTTAGGGTTAGGATTAGGGGAAGCGTTAGGGTTAGGGTTAGGATTAGGGTTAGGGTAGGTGTTCAGGTAAGGGTAAGTGTTAGGGTTAGGGTTAGGGTTAGGATAAGTGTAAGGATTAGGGTTAGGGTTATTGTTAGGATTAGGGGTTAGGATTAGGGTTAGGGCTTGGGTTAGGGTTAGGTTTGGGGTTAGGGTTAAGTAAGGGGTAAGGATTAGGTTTAGGGTTAGGGTTAGGTTTAGTGTTAGTTTTAGGGTTGTGGTTAGGGTTAGGTTTAGGGTTAGGGTTAGGGTAAGGGTAAGGTTTAGTGTTAGGGTTAGGGTTAGGTTTAGGGTTAAGGTGAGGGGTAAGGTTAGGGTTAGGATTAGGGTAAGGGTAAGGGTTACGGTTAGGGTTAGGGTCAGGGTTATTGTTAGGGTAAGGGTTAGGGTTAGTATTAGAGATAGGTTTAGGTTTAGGGTTAGGGTTAGGTTAGGTATAGAGTTAGGATTATGGTTAGGGTTAGGGTCAGGGTAAGAGTTAAGTTTAGGTTTAGGTTTAGGGTTAGGGTAAGGGTAAGGGTTAGGGTTAAGGTTATTGTTAGGCTTAGGGGTAGGGTTAGGGTTAGGGTTAAGGTTAGGGTTAGATTTAGGATTAGGGTAAGGGTAAGGGTTAGGGTTAGGGTTAGGGTGAAGGTTGGGGTAAGGGTTAGCGTTAGGGTTAGCGTTAGAGTAAGGGTAAGGTTTAGGGTTAGGGTAAAGGAAAGGGTAAGGGTTAGGGTTAATGTTAGCATTGTGGTTAGTATATGGGTTAGGGTTAGGTTTAGTGTAAGGGTAAGGTTTAGGGATAGGGTTGGGGTTAGGGTTAGGGTTAGGGTAAGGGTAAGGGTTAGGGTTAGGTTTAGGGTTATGTTTAAGATGAGGATAAGGGTAAGGGTTAGGGTTAGATTTAGGTTTATGGTTGGGGTTAAAGTTAGGGTTATGGTTAGGGTTAGGCTTAGGGTTAGGGTAAGGGTAAAGGTTAGTGTTATGGTTAGGGTTAGGTTTAGGGTTCGGATTATGGTTAGGGTTACGGTTAGGGTAAGGGTAAGGGTTAGGGTTAGGGTTAACGTTAGGCAAAGGGTAAGTGTTAGGGTTAGGGTTAGGGTTAAGGTAAGTGTAAGGGTTAAGTTTAGGGTTAAGATTAGGTTTAGGGTAAGGGTTAGGGATATGGTTAGGGAAGGGTAAGTTTTAGGGTTAGGGTTAGGGTTAGGGTAAGGGTAAGGGTTAGGGTTAGGATTACGGTTAGGTTTAGGGTTAGGGTTAGAGTATGGGTTAGGTTTAGGGTTACTATTAGGGTTAGGTTTAGGGTTAGGGTAAGGTTAAGCGTTAGGGTTAGGGTTAGGGTAAGGGTTAGGGTTAGAGTTAGGTTTAGGGTAGGGGTTAGGGTAAGTGTTAGGGTTAGGTTTAGGGTTAGGATAAGGGTAAGGGTTAGGGTTAGGGTTAGGTTTAGGGGTTAGGGCTAGGGATAATGTTAGGGTTAGGGTTAGGTGTTAGGGTTAGTGTTAGGGTGAGGGTAAGTGTTAGGGTTAGGGGTTAGGGTTAGTGTTAGGGTTAGGTTAAGGGTTAGGGTTACGGTTACTGTTAGGATGAGCGTTAGGGTTAGGGTTAGGGTTAGAGTTAGGGTAAGGGTAAGTTTTAGGGTTAGGGTTAGTGTTAGGGTTAGGGTTAGGTTTAGCGTTGGAGTTAAGGTTAGGTTTAGGGTTCGGGTAAGGGTAAGGGTTAGGGTTAGGGTTAGGGTTTGGGTAAGTGTTAGTGTTAGGGATAGGGTTAGGGTTAGGGTTAGGGTTTGGTTAAGTGTTAGGGTTAGGGGTAGGGTTAGGTGTTAGGGTTAGTGTTAGACTTAGGGTTAGGTTTAGGGTTAGGGTTAGGGTAAGGGTAAGGGTTAGGGTTAGGGTTATGGTTAGGGTTAGTGTTTGGGTAAGTGTTAGGGTTAGGGTTAGGGCTAGGGTTAGTGTAAGGGTAAGGGTTAGGGTTAGGGTTAGGGTTAGTTGTTAGGGTTAGTGTTAGAGTTAGGGTTAGGTTTAGGGTTTGGGTTAGGGTAAGGGTAAAGATTAGGGTTAAGGTTAGGTTTAGGGTTAGGTTTAGGGTAAGTGTTCGGGTTAGGTTTAGCGATGCGGTTAAGGTTAGGGTTAGGGTTAGGATAAGGGTAAGGGTTAGGGTTAGGGTAAGGGTAAGGTTTAGGGTTAGGGTTAGGGTTAGGGTTAGGGTAAGGGTAAGGTTAGGGTTAGGGTTAGGATTAGGGTAAGGGTAAGTGTTAGGGTTAGGGTTAGGGTTAGGGTTAGGATAAGGGTAAGGCTTGGGTTTGGGTTAGGGTTTTGGGTCAGGGCTAGGGTTAGGGTTAGGGTTAGGTTTAGGGATATGGTTAGGATAAGGGTAAGGGTTAGGGGAAGGGTTAAGGTTAGGGTTAAGGTTAGGCTTAGGGTTAGGGTTACGCTTAGGTTTAGGGTTATGGTTAGGGTAAGGGTAAGAGTTAGGGGTAGGATTGGGTTAGGTTTAGAGTTAGGTTATGGTAAGGGTAAGGGTTAGGGTTAGGGTTAGGGTTACGGTTAGGTTAAGGGTTAGGTTTAGGGGTTAGTGTTAGGTTAGGGTTAGGGTAATGGTTAGGGTTAGGCTAAGGGTAAGTGTTAGGGTTAGGGTTAGCGTTAGGGTTAGGGTTAGGGTTAGGGTCAGGGTAAGAGTTAAGGTTAGGTTTAGTTTTCGGGTTAGGTTTAGGGTAAGGGTAAGGGTTACGGTTAGGGTTAGAGCCAGGGTTATTTTTAGGGTAATGGTTAGGCTTAGTGTTACAGTTAGGTTTAGGGTTAGGGTTAGGGTTAGGGTAAGGGTATGTGTTAGGGTTAGGGTTAGGGTTAAGGTTAGGGTTAGAGTTAGGATTATGGTTAGGGTTAGGTTCAGGGTTAGGATAAGGGTCAGGTTTAGGGTTAGGGTAAGTGTAAGGGTTAGGGTTAGGGTTAGGATTAGGGTAAGGGTAAGTGTTAGGGTTAGGGTTAGGGTTAGGGTTAGGGTTAGGATAAGGGTAAGGGTTGGGTTTGGGTTAGGGTTATGGGTCAGGGCTAGGGTTAGGGTTAGGGTTAGGTTTAGGTTTATGGTTAGGATAAGGGTAAGGGTTAGGGGTATGATTCGGGTTAGGTTTAGAGTTAGGTTATGGTAAGGGTAAGGGTTAGGGTTAGGGTTAGGGTTACGGTTAGGTTAAGGGTTAGGTTTAGGGGTTAGTGTTAGGTTAGGGTTAGGGTAATGGTTAGGGTTAGGCTAAGGGTAAGTGTTAGGGTTAGGGTTAGCGTTAGGGTTAGGGTTAGGGTTAGGGTAAGGGTAAGGGTAAAGGTTAGTGTTAGGGTTAGGGTTAGGTTTAGTGTTCGTATTAAGGTTAGGGTTACGTTAAGGGTAAAGGTAAGGGTTAGGGTTAGGGTTAGGGTTAGGGTAAGCGTAAGGGTTAGGGTTAGGGTTAGGATTAGGGTTAGGTTTAGGGTTAGGGTAAGGGTAAGGGTTTGGGTTAGGGTTAGGATTAGGGTTAGGGTTCGGGTAAGGGTTAGGGTAAGGGTTAGGGTTAGAGTTAGTGTAAGGGTTAGGGTAAGGGTAAGGATAAGGGTTAGGGTTAAGTTTAGGGTTAGGGTTAGGGTCGGGTTAAGGTTAGGGTTAGGTTTAGGATTAGGGTAAGGGTAAGGGTTAGGGTTAGGGTTAGGGTTAGGTTTAGAGTAAGGGTAGGGTTAGGGTTAGGTTTAGGATTAGGGTAAGGGTAAGTGTTAGGGTTAGGGTAAGAGTTAGGTTTAGGGTTAGGTTTAGGGTAAGGGTAAGGGTTTGTGTTAGGGTTAGGGTTAGTGTTAGGTTTAGGGTTAAGGTTATGGTAAGGGTAAGGTTTAGGGATAGGGTTAGGGTTAGGTGTAGGTTTAGGGGTTAGGGCTAGGGTAAGAGTTAGTGTTAGGGTTAGGTTAAGGGTTAGGGTTAGGGTTAGGGTTAGGATAAGCGTTAGGGTTAGTGTAGGTTTAGAGTTAGGGTAAGGGTAAGTTTAAGGTTAGGGTTAAGTTTAGGGTTAGGGTTAGGGTAAGGGTAATGGTTAGGGTTAGTGTTAGGGTTAGGTGTTATAGTTAGGGTTAGCGTTAGGGTTAGGTTTAGGGTTAGGGTTAGGGTAAGGCTAAGGTTTAGGGTTAGGGTTAGGGTTCGCGGTAGGTTTACGGTTTGGGTTAGGGTAAGGGTAAGGGTTAGGGTTAGGGTTAAGTTTAGGGTTAGTTTAGGGTAAGGGAAGGGGTTAGGGTTAGGGGAAGGGTTAGGGTTAGGGTTAGGGTAAGGATTAGGGTACGGGTTAGTGTAAGGGTAAGGTTAGGGTGAGGATTAGGATAAGGGTAAGGGTAAGGGTTAGGGGTAGGGTTAGGGTTAGGGTTAAGGTTTGGGTTAGGGTTAGGGTTAGGGTTAGGTTTAGGGTTATGGTTAGGGTAAGGGTAAGGTTTAGGTGTAGGATTCGGGTTAGGTTTAGAGTTAGGTTATGGTAAGGGTAAGGGTTAGGGTTAGGGTTAGGGTTAGGTTAAGGGTTAGGGTTAGGGGTTAGGGTTAGGTTAGGGTTAGGGTAATGGTTAGGGTTAGGCTAAGGGTAAGTGTTAGGGTTAGGGTTAGCGTTAGGGTTAGGGTTAGGGTTATGGTAAGGGTAAAGGTAAAGGTTAGTGTTAGGGTTAGGGTTAGGTTTAGTGTTCGGATTAAGGTTAGGGTTAAGTTAAGGGTAAGGGTAAGGTTTATGGTTAGGGTTAGTGTTAGGGTTAGGGTAAGGGTAAGGGTTAGGGTTAGGATTAGGGTTAGGTTTAGGGTTAGGGTAAGGGTAAGGGTTAGGGTTAGGGTTAGGATTAGGGTTAGGGTAAGGGTAAGGTTTAGGGATAGGGTTAGGGTTAGGTGTAGGTTTAGGGGTTAGGGCTAGGGTGAGGGTTAGGATTAGGTTTAGGGGTTACGGTTATTGTTAGGGTTAGGGTAAGGGTTAGGTTTAGGGGTAAGAGTTAGTGTTAGGGTTATTTTAAGGGTTAGGGTTAGGGTTAGGGTTAGGATAAGCGTTAGGGTTAGTGTAGGTTTAGAGTTAGGGTAAGGGTAAGTTTTAGGGTTAGGGTTAAGGTTAGGGTTAGGGTTAGGGTTAGGGTTAGGATAAGCGTTAGGGTTAGTGTAGGTTTAGAGTTAGTGTAAGCGTAAGTGTTAGGGTTAGGGTTACAGTTAGGATAACTGTAAGGGTTAGGGTTAGGGTTAGGGTTATGTTTAGGGGTTAGGATTAGGGTTAGGTTTGGGGTTAAGGTTACGTAAGGGTAAGGGTTAGGTTTAGGGTTACGGTTAGGGTTAGTGTTAGGTTAAGGGAAAGGTTTAGAGTTAGGGTTAGGTTTAGGGTTAGGGTTAGGGTTAGGGGTAAGTTTAGGGTTAGGGTTAGGGTAAGGGTAAGGGTAACAGTGAGGGTTATTGCCAGGGTTATACTTAGGGTAAGGGTTAGGCTTAGTGTTAGAGTTAGGTTTAGGGTTAGGGTTAGGGTTAGGGTAAGGGTATGTGTTAGGGTTAGAGTTAGGATTATGCTTAGGGTTAGGGTCAGGGTAAGTGTTACGTTTAGGTTTAGGTTTAGGATTAGGGTAAGGGTAAGGGTGAGGTTTAGGGTTAGGGTTAGGGTTAGGTTTAGGGTTAAGGTTAGGGTAAGGGTAAGGTTTATGGATATGGTTAGGGTTAGGATTATGGTTAGGGTTAGGGTAAGGATAAGGGTTAGTCTTAGAGTTAGGTTTAGGGTTAGGTTTAGGGTAAGGGTTAGGGTTAGGTTTACCGTTGGTGTAAAGGTTAGGGTGAGGATTAGGATAAGGGTAAGCGTAAGGGTTAGGGTTAGGGTTTGGTTTAGGGTAACGGTTAGGGTTAGGTTTAGGGGAAGATAAGGGGTTAGGTTTAGGGTAAGGGTTAGGGTTAGGGTTAGGTTTGGGGGGTTGGATTAGGGTTAGGGTTAGGGTTAGGTTTGGGGTTAAGGTTACCTAAGGGTAAGGGTTAGGTTTAGGGTTACGGTTAGGGTTAGTCTTAGTTTTAGGTTTGGGGTCAGTGTTAGGTTTAGGGTTAGTGTTAGGGTAAGGGTAAGGTTTAGAGTTAGGGTTAGGTTTAGGGTTAGGGTTAGGGTTAGGGGTAAGTTTAGGGTTAGGGTTAGGGTAAGGGTAAGGGTTACAGTGAGGGTTATTGCCAGGGTTATTGTTAGGGTAAGGGTTAGGGTTAGTGTTAGAGTTAGGTTTAGGGTTAGGGTTAGGGTTAGGGTAAGGGTATGTGTTAGGGTTAGGGTTAGGTTTAAGGTTAGGGTTAGAGTTAGGATTATGCTTAGGGTTAGGGTCAGGGTAAGTGTTACGGTTAGGTTTAGGTTTAGGATTAGGGTAAGGGTACGGGTTAGGTTTAGGGTTAGGTTTAGGTTAAGGGTTAAGGTTAGGGTAAGGGTAAGGTTTAGGGATAGGGTTAGAGTTATAGTTAGGGTTAGGGTTAGGGTTAAGGTTAGTGTTAGGGTTAGGGATAGGGTTAGGGTTAGGGTAATGATTAGGGTTAGGCAAAGGGTAAGTGTTAGGGTTAGGGTTAGCGTTAGGGTTAGGTTTAGGGATAGGGGAAGTGTAATAGTTAGTGTTAGGGTTAGGGTTAGGTTTAGGGTTTTGTTTAAGGTTAGGGTTACGGATAGGGTAAGGGTAAGGGTTAGGGTTAGGGTAGGATTAGTGTTAGGGTTAGGGTTAGGGTAAGGGTAAGGGTTAGGTTTAGGGTTAGGGTTAGGTGTTAGGGTTAGGGTTAGGGTTACGGTTACGGTTAGGTTTAGGGTAAGGGTTACGGATAGGGTTAGGGTAAGGGTGAGGTTTAGTGTTACGGTTAGGGTTAAGGTAAGTGTAAGGGTTAGGGTTAGGATTAAGGTTAGTTTTAGGGTAAGTGTTAGGATTAGGGTGAGGGTAAGGGTAAGGTTTAGTGTTAGTGTTAGGGTTAGGGTTAGGGTTAGGGTAAGGGTAAGTGTTAGGGTTAGGGTTAGGGTTAGGATTAGGGTTAGGTTTAGGTTTAGGGTAAGGGTAAGGGTTAGGGATAGGGTTAGGATTAGGCTTAGGTATAGGGTTAGGGTAAGGGTAAGGGTTAGGGTTAGGGTTAGGGTTAGGGTAAATGTTAGGATTAGGGTTAGGGTTAGGGTTAGGATAAGGGTAAGGGTTAGGTTTAGGGTTGGGGTTAGGGTTAGGATAAGGGTAAGGGTTAGGGTTAGGGGTTATGGTTAGTGTTATGGTTAGGGTAAGGGTTAGGGTTAGGCATTAGATTTAGTGTTAGGGTTAGGTTAAGGGTTAGGGTTAGGGTTAGTGTTAGGATAAGGGTTAGGTTTAGGGTTAGGGTTAGAGTTAAGGTAAGGGTAAGTTTTAGGGTTAGGGTTAGGGTAAAGTTTAGGGTTAGGTTTAGCGTTGGGGTTAAGGTTAGGGTTAGGGTTAGGGTAAGGGTAAGGGTTAGGGTTAAGGATAGGGTTTGGGTGAGTGTTAGGGTTAGGGTTAGGGTTAGGGTTAGGTTTAGGGATAGGGTAAGTGTAAGAGTTAGTGTTAGGGTTAGGGTTAGGTTTAGGGTTGGGTTTAAGGCTAGGGTTACGGATAGGGTAAGGGTAAGGGTTAGGGTTAGGGTAGTATTACTGTTAGGGTTAGGGTTGGGGTAAGGGTAAGGGTTAGGGTTAGGGTTAGGGTTAGGGTAATGATTAATGTTAGGCAAAGGGTAAGTGTTAGGGTTAGGTTTAGCGTTAGGGTTAGGTTTAGGGCTAGGGTAAGTGTAAGAGTTAGTGTTAGGGTTAGGGTTAGATTTAGGGTTGGGTTTAAGGTTAGGGTTACGGATAGGTAAGGGTAAGGGTTAGGGTTAGGGTAGGATTAGTGTTAGTATTAGGGTTAGGGTAAGGGTAAGGGTTAGGGTTAGGGTTAGGTTTAGGGTTAGGTGTTAGGGTTAGGGTTAGGGTTAGGGTTACAGTTAGGTTTAGGGTAAGGGTTAGGGATAGGGTTAGGGTAAGGGTAAGGTTTAGTGTTAGGGTTAGGGTTAAGGTAAGAGGAAGGGTTAGGGTTAGGGTTAAGGTTAGTTTTAGGGTAAGTGTTAGGGTTAGGGTGAGGGTAAGGTTAAGGTTTAGCTTTAGTGTTAGTGTTAGGGTTAGGGTTAGGGTTAGGGTAAGGGTAAGTGTTAGGGTTAGGGTTAGGATTAGGGTTAGGTTTAGGTTTAGGGTAAGGGTAAGGGTTAGGGTTAGGGTTAGGGTTAGGATTAGGCTTAGGTTTAGGTTTAGGGTAAGGGTAAGGGTTAGGGTTAGTGTTAGGGTTAGGGTAAATGTTAGGGTTAGGGTTAGGGTTAGGGTTAGGATAAGGGTAAGGGTTAGGTTTAGGGTTAGGGGTTAGGGTTAGGATAAGGGTAAGGGTAAGGGTTAGGGGTTATAGTTAGTGTTATGGTTAGGGTAAGGGTTAGGGTTAGGGATTAGAGTTAGGATAAGGGTTAGGTTTAGTGTTAGGGTTAGAGTTAAGGTTAGGGTAAGTTTTAGGGTTAGGGTTAGGGTTAGGGTTAGGGTAAGGGTTAGGGTTAGGGTTAGTGTTGGGGTTAAGGTTAGGGTTAGGTTTAGGGTAAGGGTAAGGGTTAGGTTTAGGGATAGGGTTTGGGTAAGTGTTAGGGTTAGGGTTAGGGTTAGGGTTAGGTTTAGGGTTAGGGTAAGGGTAAGGGTTAGTGTTAGGGTTAGGGTTAGGTGTTAGTGTTGGGGTTAGGGTTAGGGTTTTGTTTAGGGTTAGGGTAAGGGTAAGGGTAAGGGTTAGGGTTAGGGTTAGGGTTCGTGTTAGGTTTAGGGTTTGCTTTAGGGTAAGGGTAAGGGTTACGGTTAGGCTTAGGTTTAGGGTTAGGTTTAGGGTAAGGGTTAGGGTTAGGTTTACCATTTGGTTTAAGGTTAGGGTGAGGATTAGGATAAGGGTAAGGGTTAGGGTTAGGGTTAGGGTTAGGTTTAGGGTAAGGGTTAGGGTTAGGTTTAGGGTAAGGGTAAGTTTTAGGGTTAGGGTTAGGGTTAGGGATAGGTTTAGGGTAAGGTAAAGGGTTAGGGTTAGGGTTAGTGTTAGGGTAGGGGTTAGGGTAAGGGTAAGTGTTAGGGTTAGGGTTAGGTTTAGGATAAGTGTAAGGGTTAGGTTTAGGGTCAGGGATAGGGTTAGGTTTTAGGTTTAGGGTTAGCGATAGGGTTAGGGTTAGGTTTGGGGTTAGGGTTAGGGTTAGGGTAAGTTTTAGGATTAGGGTTAGGGTTAAGGTTAGAGTTAGGGTTAGGGGAAGGGTTTGGGTTAGGGTTAGGTTTAGGGTTAGGGTAGGGGTAGGGTAAGGGTAATTTTAGGATTAGGGTTAGGGTTAGGAGAAGTGTATGGTTAGGGTTAGAGTTAGGGTTAGGGTTAGGGGTTAGGATTAGGGTTAGGGTTACGGTTTGGTTTAGGTTTGGGGTTAGCGTTACGTAACGGTAAGGGTTAGGCTTAGGGGTAGGGTTAGGGTTAGTTTTAGGTTAAGGGTTGGGGTTAGGGTTTAGGTTTAGGGTTAGGGTTAGTGTAAGGGTAAGGTTTAGGGTTAGGGTTAGGGTTAGTTTTAGGGTTAGGTTTAGGGGTAAGGTTAGGGTTAGGGTCAGCATAAGGGTAAAGGTTAGGGTTAAGGTTAGGGTTAGAGTTAGGATTATGGTTAGGGTTAGGGTCAGGGTAAGGGTTACGGTTAGGTTTAGGTTTAGGGTTAGGGTAAGTTAAGGGTTAGGTTTTGGGTTACGGTTAGGTTTAGGGTTAGGGTAATGGTTAGGGTTAGGGTAAGTATTAGGGTTATGGTTAGGGTTAGTGTTAGGTTTAGGGTTAAGGTTAGGGGAAGTGGATGGGTAAGGGTTAGGGTAAAGGTTAGGTTTACGGTTAGGGTTAGTGTTAGGGTTAGGGTTAGGGTAAGGGTAATGGTTAGTGTTAGGATTAGGGTAAGGATTAGGGTTAGGGTTAAGGTTAGGGTTAGGGTTATGTTTAGGGTTACGGTTAGGGTTAGCGTAAGGGTATGTGTTAGGGTTAGTTTTAGGGTTAAGGTTAGGGTTAGCTTTATGGTACGGGTAAGGTTTAGGGTTAGGGTTAGGGTTAAGATAAGAGTAAGGGTTAGGGTTAGGTTTAGGGTTACGGTTAGGGTAAGGTTTAGGTCTAGGGTAAGGGTAAGGTTTAGGGTTCGGTTTAGGGTTAGGTTTAGGGTTATGGTAAGGGTAAGGGTTAGGTTTAGGTTTAGGGTTAGAGTTAATTTTAGGATTAGGGTAAGGGTAAGGGTTAGGGTTAGGGTTAGCGTTAGCGTTAGGGTTTGGGTAAGGGATAGGGTTAGGGTTAGGTTTAGGGTTAGGATAAGGGTAAGTGATGGGGTTAGAGTTAGGGTTAGTGTTAGGATAAGGGTAAGGTTTAGGATTAGGGTTAGGGTTAGGTTCGGGGTGTGGGTTAGGGTTAGGGTTAGAGTTAGGTTTAGGGTTAGGGTGAGGGTAAGGGTAAGGGTTAGGGTTAGGGTTAGGGTTAGGGTTAGTGTTATGTTTAGGGTTAGGGATAGGTTTAGGTTTAGATTAAGGGTAAGGGTAGGGTTAGTGTTAGGGTTAAGGTTAGGGATAGGGTTAAGTTTAGGGTTAGGGTTAGGGTTAGGGTAAGGGTTAGGCTTAGGGTTAGGGTAAGTGTTAGGGTTAGGGTTTGAGTTAGGGTTAGAGTTAGGGTTAGGTTTAGGTTAAGGGTAAGGGGTAGGGTTAGTGTTAGGGTTAAGTTTAAGGTTAGGGTTAGCGTTAGGGTAAGGGTAAGGGTTAGGGTTAGTGTTAAGGAAAGGGTAAGGGTTAGGGTTAGTGTTAGGGTTATGGTTAGGGTAAGGTTTAGGGTTAGGGTTAGGGTTAAGGTTAGGTTTAGGGTAAGGGTTAGGGTTAGGGTTAGGGTAAGTGTAAGGTTTAGTGTTAGGGTTAGGGTTACTGTTAGGGTAAGGGTAAGGGGTAGTTTTAGGCTTAGAATTAGGCTTAGATTTAGGGTTAGGGTAAGGGTAAGAGTTAGGCTTAGGGTTAGGGTTAGGGTAAGGGTTATGGTTAGGGTTAGGGTTAGGGTAGGTTTTAGGGTAAGTGTTAGGGTTAGGTTTATGTTTAGGATAAGGGTAAGGGTTAGCGTTAGGGTTAGGGTTAGTGTTAGGGGTTAGGGTTAGGGTTAGGTTTAGGGGTTAGGGTTAGTGTTAGGGTTAGGGTAAGGGTTAGGGTTGGGGATTAGGGTTAGTGTTAGGGTTAGGTTAAGGGTTAGGGTTAGGGTTAGGGTTAGGATAAGGGTTAGGTTAAGGGTTAGGGTAGAGTTAGGGTAAGTGTAAATTTTAGGGTTAGGGTTAGGATTCGGGTTAGGGTTAGGGTAAGGGTTAGGGTTAGGTTTAGCGTTGGGTTTAAGGTTAGGGTAAGGGTAAGGTTTAGGGTTAGGGTTAGGGTTAGGGTTAGGTTTAGGGTTAGGGTTAGGTTTAGGATTAGGGTAAGGGTAAGGGTTAGGGTTAGGGTTAGGGTAAGTGTTAGGGATAGGGTTAGCGTTAGGATAAGGGTAAGGTTTAGGGTTAGGATTAGGGTTCGGGGTTAGGGTTAGGTTAGGGTTAGAGTTAGGTTTAGAGTTAGGGTAAGGGTAAGGGTTAGGGTTAGGGTTAGGGTTAGTGTTAAGTTGAGGGTTAAGGTTAGGGTAAGGGTAAGGGTTATGGATAGAGTTAGGGGAAGGGTTAAGGTTAATGTTAGGGTTATGGTTAGGGTTACAGTTACGTTTAGTTTTAGGGTTCTGGTAAGGGTAAGGGTTAGAGTTAGGGTTAGGGTTAGGGTTAAGTTTAGGGTTAGGGTAAGGGTTAGAGTTAGGGTAAGGGTTAAGGTTAGGTTGAGGCTGAGGGATAGGGTTAGGGTTAGGGTTATGGTTAGGGTTAGGGTTAGGGTTAGGGTAAGGGTTAGGGTTAGGGATAGGGTTAGGGTTAGGGTAATGATTAGGGTTAGGCAAAAGGTAAGTGTTAGGGTTAGGGTTAGCGTTAGAGTTAGGTTTAGGGATAGGGTAAGTGTAAGAGTTAGTGTTAGGGTTGGGGTTAGGTTTAGGGTTGGGTTTAAGGTTAGGGTTACAGATAGGGTAAGGGTAATGGTTAGGGTTAGGGTAGGATTAGTGTTAGGGTTAGGGTTAGGGTAAGGGTAAGGATTAGGGTTAGGGTTAGGGTTAGGTGTTAGGGTT
Organism: Megascapheus bottae; assembly: GCA_024803745.1. Lineage (NCBI taxonomy): Eukaryota > Metazoa > Chordata > Mammalia > Rodentia > Geomyidae > Megascapheus > Megascapheus bottae. Next base: position 77,554 of record JANJXV010000638.1, on the reverse strand, counting down.
AGGGTTAGGGTTAGGGTTACGGTTAGGTTTAGGGTAAGGGTTAAGGATAGGGTTAGGGTAAGGGTGAGGTTTAGTGTTAGGGTTTGGGTTAAGGTAAGTGTAAGGGTTAGGGTTAGGATTAAGGTTAGTTTTAGGGTAAGTGTTAGGGTTAGGGTGAGGGTAAGGGTAAGGTTTAGTGTTAGGGTTAGGGTTAGGGTTAGGGTTAGGGTAAGGGTAAGTGTTAGGGTTAGGGTTAGGATTAGGGTTAGGTTTAGGTTTAGGGTAAGGGTAAGGGTTAGGGTTAGGGTTAGGATTAGGCTTAGGTTTAGGGTTAGGGTAAGGGTAAGGGTTAGGGTTAGGGTTAGGGTTAGGGTAAATGTTAGGGTTAGGGTTAGGGTTAGGATAAGGGTAAGGGTTAGGGTTAGGGTTAGGGGTTAGGGTTAGGATAAGGGTAAGGGTTAGGGTTAGGGGTTATGGTTAGTGTTATCGTTAGGGTAAGGGTTAGGGTTAGGGATTAGAGTTAGTGTTAGGGTGGTTAAGGGTTAGGGTTACGGTTATTGTTATGATAAGGGTTAGGTTTAGGGTTAGGGTTAGAGTTAAGGTAAGGGTAAGTTTTAGGGTTAGGGTTAGGGTTAGGGTAAGGGTTAGGGTGAGGTTTAGCGTTGGGGTTAAGTTTAGGGTTAGGGTTAGGGTAAGGGTAAGGGTAAGGGTTAGAGTTAGGGTTAGGGTTAGGGTTAGGGTTAGGGTAAGGGTAATGGTTAGTGTTAGGGTTAGGGTTATGTGTTAGGTTTGGGGTTTGGGGTTAGGGTTTTGTTTAGGGTTAGGGTAAGGTTAAGGGTAAGGGTTAGTGTTAGGGTTAGGATTAGGCTTATGTTTAGGGTTAGGGTAAGGGTAAGAGTTAGGGTTAGGGTTAGTGTTAGGGTAAATGTTACGGTTAGGGTTAGGGTTAGGATAAGGGTTAGGGTTCGTGTTAGGTTTAGGGTTTGCCTTAGGGTAAGGGTAAGGTTACGGTTAGGCTTAGGTTTAGGGTTAGGTTTAGGGTAAGGGTTAGGGTTAGGTTTACCATTGGGTTTAAGGTTAGGGTGAGGATTAGGATAAGGGTAAGGGTTAGGGTTAGGGTTATGGTTAGGTTTAGGGTAAGGGTTAGGGTTAGGTTTAGGGTAAGGGTAAGTTTTAGGGTTAGGGTTAGGGTTAGGGATAGGTTTAGGGTAAGGTAAAGGGTTAGGGTTAGGGTTAGGATTACGGTTAGGTTTAGGTTTAGGGTAAGGGTAAGGGTAAGGGTAAGGGTTAGGGTTAGGGTTAGGATAAGTGTAAGGGTTAGGTTTAGGGTCAGGGATAGGGTTAGGTTTTAGGTTTAGGGTTAGCGTTAGGGTTAGGGTTAGGTTTGGGGTTAGGGTTAGGGTTAGGGTTAGGGTTTGGTTTAGGTTTGGGGTTAGCGTTACGTAAGGGTAAGTGTTAGGTTTAGGGGTAGGGTTAGGGTTAGTTTTAGGTTATGGGTTGGGGTTAGGGTTTAGGTTTAGGGTTAGTGTTACGGTTAGGGTAAGGGTAAGGTTTAGGTTTAGGGTTAGGGTTAGTTTTAGGGTTAGGGTTAGGGGTAAGGTTAGGGTTATGGTCAGCATAAGGGTAGGGTTAGGGTTAGTGCCAGGGTTATTGTTAGGGTAAGGGTTAGGGTTAGTGTTAGAGTTAGGTTTAGGGTTAGGGTTAGGGTTAGGATAAGGGTAAGAGTTAGGGTTAAGGTTAGGGTTAGAGTTAGGATTATGGTTAGGGTTAGGGTCAGGGTAAGGGTTACGGTTAGGTTTAGGTTTAGGATTAGGGTAAGGGTAAGGGTTAGGATTTGGGTTACGGTTAGGTTTAGGGTTAGGGTTATGGTTAGGGTTAGGGTAAGGATTAGGGTTATGGTTAAGGTTAGGGTTGGGGTTAGGTTTAGGGTTAAGGTTAGGGGAAGGGGAAGGGTAACGGTAAGGGTAAAGGTTAGGTTTACGGTTAGGGTTAGTGTTAGGGTTAGGGTTAGGGTAAGGGTAATGGTTAGTGTTAGGATTAGGGTAAGGATTAGGGTTAGGGTTAAGGTTAGGGTTAGGGTTATGTTTAGGGTTACGGTTAGGGTTAGCGTAAGGGTATGTGTTAGGGTTAGTTTTAGGGTTAAGGTTAGGGTTAGGGTTAGCGTTAGAGTACGGGAAAGGGTTAGGGTTAGGGTTAGGGTGAAGATAAGAGTAAGGGTTAGGGTTAGGTTTAGGGTTACGGTTAGGGTAAGGTTTAGGTTTAGTGTAAGGGTAAGGTTTAGGGTTAGGTTTAGGGTTATGGTAATGGTAAGGGTTAGGTTTAGATTTAGGGTTAGGGTTAATTTTAGGATTAGGGTAAGGGTTAGGGTAAGGGTTAGGGTTAGGGTTAGGATTAGAGTTAGGGTAAGGGTAAGGTTTAGTGTTAGGGTTAGGGTTAGTGTTAGGGTAAGGGTAAGGGGTAGTTTTAGGGTTAGGATTAGGCTTAGATTTAGGGTTAGGCTTACGGTTAGGGTTAGGGTAAGGGTTAGGGTTAGGGTTAGGGTAGGGTTTAGGGTAAGTGTTAGGGTTAGGTTTATGGTTAGGATAAGGGTAAGGGTTAGGATTAGGGTTAGGGTTAGTGTTAGGGGTTAGGGTTAGGGTTAGGTTTAGGGTTAGGGGTTAGGGTTAGTGTTAGGGATAGGGTAAGGGTTAGGGTTAGGGATTAGGGTTAGTGTTAGGGTTAGGTTAAGGGTTAGGGTTAGGGTTAGGGTTAGGATAAGGGTTAGGTTAAGGGTTAGGGTAGAGTTAGGGTAAGTGTAAGTTTTAGGGTTAGGTTTAGGATTCGGGTTAGGGTTATTGTAAGGGTTAGGGTTAGGTTTAGCGTTGGGGTTAAGGTTAGGGTAAGGGTAAGGTTTAGGGTTAGGGTTAGGGTTAGGGTAAGGTTAAGAGTTAGGGTTAGGTTTAGGGTTAGGTTTAGGTTTAGGATTAGGGTAAGGGTAAGGGTTAGGGTTAGGGTTAGGGTAAGTGTTAGGCCTAGTGTTAGGGATAGGGTTAGCGTTAGGATAAGGGTAAGGTTTAGGGTTAGGGTTAGGGTTCGGGGTTAGGGTTAGGTTAGGGTTAGAGTTAGGTTTAGAGTTAGGGTTAGGGTAAGGGGAAGGTTTAGGGTTAGGGTTAGGGTTAGTGTTAGGTTGAGGGTTAAGGTTAGGGTAATGGTAAGGGTTATGGATAGAGTTAGGGGAAGGGTTAAGTTTAATGTTAGGGTTAGGGTTAGGGTTACAGTTAGGTTTATTGTTAGGGTTCTGGTAAGGGTAAGGGTTAGAGTTAGGGTTAGGGTTAGGGTTAGGGTAAGGGTTAGGGTTAGGGTTAGGGTTAGGGTAAGGGTTAGGGTTAGGGTGAGGGTAAGGGTTAAGGTTAGGGTGAGGGTGAGGGATAGGGTTAGGGTTAGGGTTAAGGTTATGTTTAGGATTAGGGTAAGGGTAAGGGTTAGGGGTATAGTTAGGGTTAGGGTAAGGGTTAGGGTTATGGTTATGGTTAGCGTTAGGGTTAGGATTAGAGTTAGGGTAAGCGTAACCTTTAGGCTTAGGTTTAGGGTTAGGATTAGGGTTAGGATAAGGGTAAGGTTTAGGGTTTGGGTTAGGGTTATGGGTTAGGGCTAGGGTTAGGGTTAGGGTTAGGGTTAGATTTAGGGTAAAGGTAATGGTTAGGGTGAGGTTTAGGGTTATTGTTAGGTTTACGGTTCGGATTAAGGTTAGGGTTACAGTTAGTGTAAGGGTAAGGGTTAGGGTTAGGGTTAGGGTTAGCGTTAGGCTAAGGGTAAGTGTTAGGTTTAGGGTTAGGATTAAGATAAGAGTAAGGGATAGGGTTAGGGTTAGGATTAGGGTTAGGTTTAGGGTTAGGGTAAGGGTAAGAGTTAGTGTTAGGGTTAGGGTAAGGTTTAGGGTTAGGGTGAGGGTTAGGGTAGGGGTTAGCGTAAGTGTTAGGGTTAGGGTTAGGGTTAGGATAAGCGTAAGGTTTAGGGTTAGGGTTAGGGTTAGGGGTCAGGGCTAGGGTTAGGGTTAGGTTTAGGGTTAGCAGTTAGTGGTAGTCTTAGGGTTAGGGTAAGGGATAGGGTTAGCGGTTAGTGTTAGTGTTAGGGTTAGGTTAAGGGTTAGGGTTCGTGTTAGGTTTAGGGTTTGCCTTAGGGTAAGGGTAAGGGTTACGGTTAGGCTTAGGTTTAGGGTTAGGTTTAGGGTAAGGGTTAGGGTTAGGTTTACCATCGGGTTTAAGGTTAGGGTGAGGATTAGGATAAGGATAAGGGTTAGGGTTAGGGTTAGGGTTAGGTTTAGGTAAGGGTTAGGGTTAGGGTTAGGTTTAGGGTAAGGGTAAGTTTTAGGGTTAGGATTAGGGTTAGGGATAGTTTTAGGGTAAGGTTAAGGGTTAGGGTTAGGGTTAGGGTTAGGGTTAGGGTTAGTGTTAGGGTAGGGGTTAGGGTAAGGGTAAGGGTAAGTGTTAGGGTTAGGGTTAGGGTTAGGATAAGTGTAAGGGTTAGGTTTAGGGTCAGGGATAGGGTTAGGGGTTAGGTTTAGGGTTAGCGTTAGGGTTAGGGTTAGAGTTAGGGTTAGGGGAAGTGTTAGGGTTAGGGTTAGGTTTAGGGTTAGGGTAGGGGTAGGGTAAGGATAATTTTAGGATTAGGGTTAGGGTTAGGAGAAGTGTATGGTTAGGGTTAGGGTTAGGGTTAGGGTTAGGGGTTGTGATTAGGGTTAGGGTTATTGTGTGGTTTAGGTTTGGGGTTAGCGTTACGTAAGGGTAAGGGTTAGGTTTAGGGGTAGGGTTAGGGTTAGTTTTAGGTTATGGGTTGGGGTTAGGGTTTAGGTTTAGGGTTAGGGTTAGGGTAAGGGTAAGGTTTAGGGTTAGGGTTAGGGTTAGGGTAAGGTTAAGGGTTAGGGTTAGGTTTAGGGTTAGGTTTAGGTTTAGGATTAGGGTAAGGGTAAGGGATAGGGTTAGGGTTATGGTAAGTGTTAGGCCTAGTGTTAGGGATAGGGATAGCGTTAGGATAAGGGTAAGGTTTAGGGTTAGGGTTAGGGTTCGGGGTTAGGGTTAGGTTAGGGTTAGAGTTAGGTTTAGAGTTAGGGTTAGGGTAAGGGTAAGGGTTAGGGTTAGGGTTAGGGTTAGTGTTAGGTTGAGGGTTAAGGTTAGGGTAAGGGTAAGGGTTATGATTAGGGTTAGGTTTAGGGTTAGGTTTAGGGTTAGGGTTAGGGTAAAGGTAAGGGTTAGGGTTAGGGTTAGGGTTAGCGTTAGGGTTAGGGTTAGGGTTAGGGTAAAGGTAAGAGTTAGTGTTACAGTTAGGATTGGGGTTAGGGTAAGGGTAAGGGTTAGTGTTAGGGTTAGAGTTGGGTTTAGGGTTCGGATTAAGGTTAGGGTTACAGTTAGTTTATGGGTAAGGGTTAGGGTTAGGGTTTGGGTTAGGGTTAGCGTTAGGCTAAGGGTAAGTGCTAGGTTTAGGGTTAGGATTAAGATAAGAGTAAGGGATAGGGTTAGGGTTAAGGTTAGGTTTAGGGTAAGGGTTAGGGTTAGGGTTAGGGTTAGGGTAAGGGTAAGGTTTAGGGTTAGGGTAAGGGTAAGGGTTAGGGTTAGGGTTAGGGTTAGGGTTAGGTTAGGGTTAGGGTAAGGGTAAATGATAGGGTTAGGGTTAGGATTAGGGTTAGGTTTAGAGTTAGGGTAAGGGTAATAGTTAGTGTTAGGGTTAGGGTAAGGTTTAGGTTTAGGGTGAGGGTTAGGGTAGGGGTTAGCGTAAGTGTTAGGCTTAGGTTTAGGGTTAGGTTTAGGGTAAGGGTAAGTTTTAGGGTTAGGATTAGGGTTAGGGATAGGTTTAGGGTAAGGTAAAGGGTTAGGGTTAGGGTTAGGGTTAGGTTTAGGTTTATGGTAAGGGTAAGGGTTAGGGTTAGGGTTAGTGTTAGGGAAGGGTTAGGGTTAGGGTTAGGGTTAGGGTTAGTGTTAGGGTAGGGGTTAGGGTAAGGGTAAGTGTTAGGGTTAGGGTTAGGGTTAGGATAAGTGTAAGGGTTAGGTTTAGGGTCAGGGATAGGGTTAGGGGTTAGGTTTAGGGTTAGCGTTAGGGTTAGGGTTAGAGTTAGGGTTAGGGGAAGGGTTAGGGTTAGGGTTAGGTTTAGGGTTAGGGTAGGGGTAGGGTAAGGATAATTTTAGGATTAGGGTTAGGGTTAGGAGAAGTGTATGGTTAGGGTAAGGGTTAGGGTTAGGGGTTAGGATTAGGATTAGGGTTAGGGTTTGGTTGAGGTTTGGGGTTAGCGTTACGTAAGGGTAAGGGTTAGGTTTAGGGGTAGGGTTAGGGTTAGTTTAAGGTTATGGGTTGGGGTTAGGGTTTAGGTTTAGGTGTAGGGTTAGGGTTAGGGTAAGGGTAAGGTTTAGGGTTAGTTTTAGGGTTAGTTTTAGGGTTAGGGTTAGTGGTAAGGTTAGGGTTATGGTCAGCATAAGGGTAAGGGTTAGGGTTAGGGTTAGTGCCAGGGTTATTGTTAGGGTAAGGGTTAGGGTTAGTGTTAGAGTTTGGTTTAGGGTTAGGGTTAGGGTTAGGGTAAGGTTAAGCGTTAGGGTTAAGGTTAGGGTTAGAGTTAGGATTATGGTTAGGGTTAGGGTCAAGGTAAGGGTTACGGTTAGGTTTAGGTTTAGGGTTAGGGTAAGGGTAAGGGTTAGGTTTTGGGTTACGGTTAGGTTTAGGATTTGGGTTATGGTTAGGGTTAGGGTAAGGATTAGGGTTATGGTTAAGGTAAGGGTTAGGGTTAGGTTAGGGTTAAGGTTAGGGGAAGGGGATGGGTAAGGGTTAGGGTAAAGGTTAGGTTTACGGTTAGGGTTAATGTTAGGGTTAGGGTTAGGGTAAGGGTAATGGTTAGTGTTAGGGTTAGGGTAAGGGTTAGGGTTAGGGTTAAGGTTAGGGTTAGGGTTATGTTTAGGGTTACGGTTAGGGTTAGCGTAAGGGTATGTGTTAGGGTTAGTTTTAGGGTTAAGGTTAGGGTTAGGGTTAGTGTTAGGGTACGGGTAAGGGTAAGGGTTAGGGTTAGGGTTAAGATAAGAGTAAGGGTTAGGGTTAGGTTTAGGGTTACGGTTAGGGTATGCTTTAGGTTTAGGGTAAGGGTAAGATTTAGGGTTAGGTTTAGGGTTATGGTAAGGGTAAGGGTTAGGGTTAGGGTTAGGGTTAGGGTTAGGGTTAGGGTTAGGGTTAGGGTTAATTTTAGGATTAGGGTAAGGGTAAGGGTTAGGGTTAGATTTAGGGTTAGCGTTAGGGTTTGGGTAAGGGTTAGGGTTAGGGTTAGGTTTAGGGATAGGATAAGGGTAAGTGATGGGGTTAGGGTTAGGGTTAGTGTTAGGATAAGGGTAAGGTTTAGGTTTAGGGTTAGGGTTAGGTTCGGGGTGTGGGTTAGGGTTAGGGTTAGAGTTAGGTTTAGGGTTAGGGTAAGGGTAAGGGTTAGGGTTAGGGTTAGGTTTAGTGTTATGTTTAGGGTTAGGGTTAGGGTAAGGGTAAGGGTTAGGGATAGGTTTAGGTTTAGATTAAGGGTAAGGGGTAGGGTTAGTGTTAGGGTTAAGGTTAGGGTTAGGGTTAAGTTTAGGGTTAGGGTTAGGGTTAGGGTTAGGTTTAGGGTAAAGGTAATGGTTAGGGTTAGGGTTAGGGTTATTGTTAGGTTTAGGCTTAGGTTTAGGGTAAGGGTAAGGGTTAGGGATAGGGTTATGGTTAGGGTTAAGATTAGTGTTAGGGTTGGGTTAGGTTTATGGTTATGGTTAGAGTAAATGTAAGGGTTAGGGTTAGGGTTAGGGTTAGCGTTAGGGTTAGGGTTAGGGTTAGGGTAAGGGTAAGAGTTAGTGTTACAGTTAGGATTGGTGTTAGGTTAAGGGTAAAGGTAAGTGTTAGGGTTAGAGTTGGGTTTAGGGTTCGGATTAAGGTTAGGGTTACAGTTAGTGTAAGGGTTAGGGTTAGGGTTAGGATTAGAGTTAGGTTAAGGGTAAGGTTTAGGCTTAGGTTGAGGGTTAGGGTTAGGGTTAGGGTAAGGGTTAGGGTTAGGTGTAGTGTTGGGGTTAAAGTTAGGGTTAGGGTTAGGTAAGGGTAAGGGTTAGGGTTAAGGTATGGGTAAGTGTTAGGGTTAGGGTTAGGGTTAGGGTTAGGGTTAGGGTAAGCGTAAGGGTTAGGGTTAAGGTTAGGTTTAGGGTTAGGGTTAGGGTTAGGGTAAGGTTAAGGTTTAGGGTTAGGATTAGGGTAAGGTTTAGGGTTAGGGTTAAGGTTAGGGTTAGGGTTATGTTTAGGGTTACGGTCAGGGTTAGGGTTAGGGTTAGGGTTAGTGTAAGGGTATGTGTTAGGGTTAGGTTTATCGTTAAGGTCAGGGTTAGGGTTAGCGTTAGGGTACGAGTAAGGGTTAGGGTTAGGATTAGGGTTAAGATAAGGGTAAGGGTTAGTGTTAGGGTTAGGGTTACGGTAAGGTTTAGGGTTAGGTTTAGGTTAAGGGTAAGGTTTAGGGTTAGGGTTAACTTTAGGGTTAGGGTAAAGGTAAGGGTTAGGGTTAGGTTTAGGGTTAAGATAAGGGTAAGGGTTAGGGTTAGGGTTAGAGTTTGGGTTAGGGTTACGGTAAGGTTTAATGTTAGGTTTAGGGTAAGGGTAAGGTTTAGGGTTAGGGTTAACGTTAGGGTTAGGGTAAGGGTAAGGGTTAGGGTTAGGTTTAGGGTAAGGGTTAGGTTTAGGATTAGGGTAAGGGTAAGGGTTAGGGTTAGGGTTAGGGTTAGGGTAAGGGTTAGGGTTAGGGTAAGGTTAAGTGTTGGGGTTAGGGTTAGGGTTAGATTTAGTGTTAGGATAAGGGTAAGGTTTAGGCTTAGGGTTAGGTTTAGGTTTCTGGGTTAGGGTTAGGGCTAGGGTTAGAGTTAGGTTTAGGGTTAGGGTAAGGGTAAGGGTTAGGGTTAGCGTTAGGGTTAGTGTTAGGTTTAGGGTTAGGGTTAGGGTAAGGGTAAGGGTTAGGCATAGGTTTAGGGTTAGGGTTAAGGTTATGGTTATGGTTAGGTTTAGTGTTAGGGTTAACGTTAGGTTTAGGTTAAGGGTAAGGGTTAGGGTTAGGTTTAGAGTTAGGGTTAGGTTTAGGATTAGGTTAAGGGTTAGGTTTAGGGTCAGGGTTAGATTTAGGGTAAGGGTAAGGGTTAGGGTTAGGTTTAGGGTTAGCGTAAGGGTAAGTGATGGGGTTAGGGTTAGGGTTAGGTTTAGTGTTAGGATAAGGGTAAGGTTTAGGGTGAGCATTAGGTTTAGGGTTTGGGGTTAGGGTTAGGGTTATGGTTAGAGTTAGGTTTACGGTTAGGGTTAGGGTAAGGGTAAGGGTTAGGGTTAGGGTTAGTGTTAGTGTTAGGTTTAGGGTTAGGGTTATGGTAAGGGTAAGGGTTATGTATAGGCTTAGTGTTAGAGTTAAGGTTGTGGTTATGTTTAGGGTTAGGGTGAGGTTTAGGGTTAAGTTTAGGGTAAGGGTAAGTGTTACGGTTAGGGTTAGGGTTAGGGTTAAGTTCAGGGTTAGTGTTAGGGTAAGTGTTAGGGTTAGGGTTAGGGTAAGGGTTAGGGTTAGGGTTAGTGTTAGGGTTAGGGTTAGGATTAGGGTTGGGTTTAGGGTTATGGTTATGGTTTGGGTAAGGATAAGGGTTAGGGTTAGGGTTAGGGTTTGCGTTACGGTAAGGGTAAGTGTTAGAGTTAGGGTTAGTGTTGAGGTAAGAGTAAAGTTTAGGGTTAGGGTTAAGGTTATGTTTAGGGTAAGGGTTAGGGTTAGGATTAGGGTAAGGGTAAGGTTTAGTGTTAGGGTTAGGGTTAGGGTAAGGGTAAGGGTAAGGGTTAGGGTTAGGGTTAGGATTACGGTTAGCTTTAGGGTTAGGGTAAGGGTAAGGGTTGAGTTAAGGTTAGGATTAGGCTTAGGTTTAGGGTTAGGGTAAGGGTAAGGATTAGGGTTAGGGTTAGGATTACGGTAAGGGTTAGGGTTGGTGTTAGGGTAGGGGTTAGGGTAATTTTTATGTTTAGGGTTAGAGTTAGGAGAAGGGTAAGTGTTAGGGTTAGCATTAGGGTTGGGGGTTAGGGTTAGGGTTAGGGGTTAGTGTTAGTGTTAGCATTAGGGTAAGGGTTAGGGTTAGGGGTTCCGGTTAGTGTTAGGGTTAGGTTAAGGGTTAGTGTTAGGGTTAGGATAAGGGTTATTTTAGGGTTAGGGTTAGAGTCATGGTAAGGGTAAGTTTTAGGGTTAGGGTTAGTGTTAGTGTTAGGGTTAGGGTTAGGGTTAGATTTAGCGTTGGGGTTAAGTTTAGGGTTAGGGTTAGGGTAAGGGTAAGGGTTAGGGTTAGGGTTACGGTAAGGGTAAGGGTTAGGGTTAGGGTTATGGTAAGGGTAAGGGATGGGGTTAGGGTTAGGGTTTGCGTTAGGTTTAGGGTTTGGGTTAGGGGAAGGGTAAGGGTTATGGTTAGGGTTAGGTTTAGGTTAGGTTTAGGGTAAGGGTTAGGGTTAGGTTTACCTTTGGGGTTAAGGTTAGGGTTAGGGTTAGGATAAGGGTAAGGGTTAGGGTTAGGGTTAGGCATAGGTTTAGGGTAAGGGTTAGGGTTAGGTTTAGGGTAAGTGTAAGTTTTAGGGTTAGGGTAAGGGTTAGGGTTAGGGTTAGGTTTTGGTTTAGGGTAAGTGAAAGGATTAGGGTTAGGCTTAGGGTAAGGGTTAGGTTTAGGGTTAGGTTTGGGGTTCGGGTTATGTAAGGGTAAATGTTAGGTTTAGGATTAGGGTTAGGGTTAGTGTTAGGTTTAGGGTTGGAGTTAGGGTTAGGTTTAGTTTTAGGGTTAGGGTAAGGGTAAGGTTTAGGGTTAGGGTTAGGTTTAGGGTTAGGGTTAGGGTAAGGGTAAGGGTTAGGGTTAGGGTTAATGTTAGTGTTAAGGTTAGGGTTAGGGTAAGGGTAAGAGTTTGGGTTAGAGTTTGGTTTTGGGTAAGGCTTAGGGTTAGGGTTAGGGGTAAGGTTAGGGTTAGGGTTAGGGTAAGGGTAAGGGTTAGGGTTAGGGTTAGAGTTAGGGCCAGGGTTACTGTTAGGGTAAGCGTTAGGGTTAGGGTTAGGGTTAAGTTTAAGGTTAGGGTTAGGGTTAGGGTTAGGGTTAACGTTAGGTTTAGGTTAAGGGTAAGGGTTAGGGTTAGGTTTAGAGTTAGGGTTAGGTTTAGGATTAGGTTAAGGGTTAGGTTTAGGGTTAGGGTTAGGTTTAGGGTAAGGGTAAGGGTTAGGGTTAGGTTTAGGGTTAGCGTAAGGTTAAGTGTTGGGGTTAGGGTTAGGGTTAGGTTTAGTGTTAGGATAAGGGTAAGGTTTAGGGTTAGGGTTAGGTTTAGGGTTTGGGGTTAGGGTTAGGGTTAGGGTTAGAGTTAGGTTTACGGTTAGGGTTAGGGTAAGGGTAAGGGTTAGGTTTAGGGTTCGTGTTAGTGTTAGGTTTAGGGTTAGGGTTTTGGTAAGAGTAAGGGTTATGGATAGGGTTAGTGTTAGAGTTAATCTTGTGGTTATGGTTAGGGTTAGGGTGAGGTTTAGGGTTAAGGATAGGGTAAGGGTAAGTGTTACGGTTAGGGTTAGGGTTAGGGTTAAGTTTAGGGTTAGGGTTAGGGTAAGTGTTAGGTTTAGGGTTAGGGTAAGGGTTAGGGTTAGGGTTAGTGTGAGGGTTAGGGTTAGGTTTAGGTTTTGGTTAAGTTTAGGGTTACTGTTTGGGTAAGGGTAAGGGTTAGAGTTAGGGTTAGGGTTTGCGTTACGGTAAGGGTAAGTGTTAGAGTTAGGGTTAGGGTTGAGGTAAGAGTAATGTTTAGGGTTAGGGTTAAGTTTATGTTTAGGGTAAGGGTTAGGGTTAGGATTAGGGTAAGGGTAAGGTTTAGTGTTAGGGTTAGGGTTAGGGTAAGGGTAAGGGTAAGGGTTAGGGTTAGGGTTAGGATTACGGTTAGCTTTAGGGTTAGGGTAAGGGTAAGGGTTGAGTTAAGGTTAGGATTAGGCTTAGGTTTAGGGTTAGGGTAAGGGTAAGGATTAGGGTTAGGGTTAGGATTAGGGTAAGGGTTAGGGTTAGGGTTAGGGTAGGGGTTAGGGTAATTTTTACGTTTAGGGTTAGAGTTAGGAGAAGGGTAAGGGTTAGGGTTAGCATTAGGGTTGGGGGTTAGGGTTAGGGTTAGGGTTAGGGGTTAGTGTTAGTGTTAGCATTAGGGTAAGGGTTAGGGTTAGGGGTTCCGGTTAGTGTTAGGGTTAGGTTAAGGGTTAGGGTTTGGGTTAGGATAAGGGTTATTTTAGGGTTAGGGTTAGAGTCATGGTAAGGGTAAGTTTTAGGGTTAGGGTTAGGGTTAGGGTAAGGGTAAGGGTTAGGGTTAGGGTTACGGTAAGGGTAAGGGTAAGGGTTAGGGTTAGGGTTACGGTAAGGGTAAGGGATAGGGTTAGGGTTAGGGTTTGCGTTAGGTTTAGGGTTTGGGTTAGGGCAAGGGTAAGGGTTAGGGTTAGGGTTAGGTTTAGGTTAGGTTTAGGGTAAGGGTTAGGGTTAGGTTTACCGTTGGGGTTAATGTTAGGGTTAGGGTTAGGATAAGGGTAAGGGTTAGGGTTAGGGTTAGGGTTAGGTTTAGGGTAAGTGTTAGGGTTAGGTTTAGGGTAAGGGTAAGTTTTAGTGTTAGGGTTAGGGTTAGGTTTTGGTTTAGGGTAAGGGAAAGGATTAGGGTTAGGCTTAGGGTAAGGTTTAGGGTTAGGGTTAGGTTTGGGGTTCGGGTTATGTAAGGGTAAGGGTTAGGTTTAGTATTAGGGTTAGGGTTAGTGTTAGGTTTAGGGTTGGAGTTAGGGTTAGGTTTAGGTTTAGGGTTAGGGTAAGGGTAAGGTTTAGGGTTAGGGTAAGGTTTAGGCTTAGGGTTAGGGTAAGGGTAAGGGTTAGGGTTAGGGTTAATGTTAGTGTTAAGTTTAGGGTTAGGGTAAGGGTAAGAGTTTGGGTTAGAGTTTGGTTTTGGGTAAGGCTTAGGGTTAGGGTTAGGCGTAAGGTTAGGGTTAGGGTTAGGGTAAGGGTAAGGGTTAGGGTTAGAGCTAGGGCCAGGGTTACTGTTAGGGTAAGCGTTAGGGTTAGGGTTAGTGTTAAGTTTAAGGTAAGGGTTAGGGTAAGGATAAGGGTAAGGGTTAGGGTTAGGGTTATGTTTAGGGTAAGGGTAAGGGTAAGGTTTAGGGTTAAGGTTAGGTTTATTGTTAGGGTTAGTGTTAGTGTTAGGGTTAGGGTAAGTGTAAGGGTTACGGTTCGGATTAGGGTAAGGATTAGGGTTAGGATTAAGGTTAGGGTTAGGGTTATGTTTAGGCTTATGGTTAGGGTTAGGGTTAGGGTTAGGGTAAGGGTATGTGTTAGGGTTAGGGGTAGGGTTAAGATTAGGGTAAGGGTTAGGGTTAGGGTTAGGGTTATGGTGAGTGTAAGGTTTAGGGTTAGGTTTAGGGTTAGGTTTAGGATTAGGGTAAGGGTAAGGGTTAGGGTTAGGGTTTGGGTTAGGGGTAGGTTAAGGGTTAGGGTTAGGTTTAGGTTTATGATTAGGGTAAGGGTAAGTGTTAGGGTTAGGGTTAGGGTTAGTGTTCGGATAAGGGTAAGGTTTAGGGTTAGGGTTTGGGTTTGGGGTTAGGGTTAGGGTTAGAGTTAGGTTTAGGGTTAGGGTTAGGGTAAGGTTAAGAGTTAGGGTTAGGGTTAGGGTTAGTGATAGGTTTAGGGTTAGGGTTAGGGTAAGGGTAAGGGTGAGGGATAGGGTTAGGTTTAGTGTTAAGGTTAGAGTTAGGGTTAGGGTTAGGGTTAGGGTTAGGGTTTGGGTAAGTGTTAGGGTTAGGCTTTGGGTTAGGGTTAGGGTTAGGGTTAGGGTAAGGGTAAGGGTAAGGGTTAGGGTTAAGGTTAGGTTTAGGGTTAGGGTTAATGTTAGGGTTAGGCTTAGGGTAAGGGTAAGGGTTAGGTTTAGGATTAGGGTAAGGGTTAGGGTTAGGGTTAAGGTTAGGGTTAGGGTTATGTTAGGGTTACGGTTAGGGTTAGGGTTAGGGTTAGGGTAAGGGTATGTGTTAGGGTTAGGTTTATCATTAAGGTTAGGGTTAGGGTTAGCGTTAGGGTACGAGTAAGGGTTAGGGTTAGGGTTAGGGTTAAGATAAGGGTAAGGGTTAGGGTTAGGGTTACGGTTAGGGTTACGGTAAGGTTTAGGGTTAGGTTTACGGTAAGGGTAAGGTTTAGGGTTAGGGTTAACTTTAGGATTAGGGTAAGGGTAAGGGTTGGGGTTAGGTTTAGGGTTAGGGTTAGGTTTAGGATTATAATAAGGATAAGTGTTAGAGTTAGGGTTAGGGTTAGGGTAAAGTTTAGGGTTAGGGTTAGGTTTAGTGTCAGGTTAAGTGTAAGTGTTGGGGTTAGGGTTAGGGTTAGGTTTAGTGTTAGGATAAGGGTAAGGTTTAGGTTTAGGGTTGGGGTTAGGGTTTGGGGTTAGGGTTAGGGTTAGGGTTAGAGTTAGGTTTAGGGTTAGGGTAAGGGTAAGGGTTAGGGTTAGTGTTAGATTTAGGGTTAGGTAAGGGTAAGTGTAAGGGTTAGGGATAGGGTTAGGGTTAGGGTTAAGGTTATGGTTATGGTTAGGGTTAGGGTTAGGTTTATGGTTAGGGTTAGGGTAAGGGTAAGGGTTAGGGTTAGGGTTAGGGTTAAGTTTAGGGTTAGGGTTAGGGTTAGGGTAAGTGTTAGGGCTAGGGTTAGGGTAAGGGTTAGGGTTAGGGTTAGGGTTAGGGTTAAGGTTATGGTTAGGGTTAGGGTTAGGTTTAGGTTTAGGGTTAGGGTTAGGGTTAAGTATAGGGTTAGGGTTAGGGTTAGGGTAAGTGTTAGGGTTAGGCTTAGTGTTAGGGTTAGGGTTAGGTTTAGGGTTCGGTTTAAAGTTAGGTTTACGGTTATGGTAAAGTTAAGGGTTAGGGTTAGGGTTAGGGTTTGCGTTACGGTAAGGGTAAGTGTTAGATTTAGGGTTAGGTTTGAGGTAAGAGTAAGGTTTAGGGTTAGGGTTAAGTTTAGGTTTAGGGTAAGGGTTAGGGTTAGGGTTAGGGATAGGGTAAGGGTAAGGTTTAGTGTTAGGTTTAGTTTATGTGTTAGGGTAAGGTTAAGGGTAAGGGTAAGGGTTAGCGTTAGGTTTAGGGTAGGGGTTAGGGTAATTTTTACGTTTAGGGTTAGAGTTAGGACAAGGGTAAGGGTTAGGGTTAGGTTTAGGTTTAGGGGTTAGGGTTAGGGTTAGGGTTAGGGGTTAGTGTTAGTTTTAGATTTAGGGTAAGTGTTAGGGTTAGGGGTTTCGGTAAGTGTTAGGTTTAGGTTAAGGGTTAGGGTTAGGGTTAGGGTAAGGGTTATTTTAGGGGTAGGGTTAGAGTCAGGGTAAGGGTAAATTTTAGCGTTAGGGTTAGTGTTAGGATTAGGGTTAGGGTTAGGGTTACGTTTGTCGTTGGGGTTAAGGTTAGGGTTAGGGTTAGGGTAAAGGTAAGGGTTAGGGTTAGGGTTAGGGTTTGGGTAAGTGTTAGGGTTAGGGTTAGGTGTTAGGGTTAGGTTTAGGGTTAGGTTTACGGTAAGGATAAGTGTTAGGGTTATGGTTAGGGTTCACGTTAGGTGTAGGGTTTGGGTTAGGGTAAGGGTAACGGTTAGGCTTAGGGTTAGGTTTAGGTTAGGTTTAGGGTAAGGGTTAGGGTTAGGTTTACCGTTGGGGTTAAGGTTAGGGTTAGGGTTAGGATAAGGGTAAGGGTTAGGGTTAGGGTTAGGGTTAGGGTTAGGTTTAGGGTAAGGGTTAGGGTTAGGTTTAGGGTAAGGGTAAGTTTTAGGGTTAGGGTTAGGGTTAGGTTTAGGTTTAGGGTAACGGAAAGGGTTAGGGTTAGGGTTATGGTTAGGTTTAGGTTTAGGGTAAGGGTAAGGGTAAGGGTTAGGGTTAGGGTTAGGGTTAGTGTTAGGGTAAGGGATAGGATTAGGGTAAGGGATAGGGTTAGGGTAAGGGTTAGTGTTAGGGGTAGGGTTAGAGTTAGGGTTAAGGTTATGGTTAGTGAAAGGGTAAGGGTTAAGGTTAGGTTTAGGGTTAGGGTTCCGGGTTAGGGCTAGGGTTAGGGTTAGGGTTAGGTTTAGGGTTAGGGTAAATGTAATGGTTAGGGTTAGGGTTAGGTTTAGTGTTAGGCTTAGGCTTAGTATTAGGGTAAGTGTAAGGGTTAGGGATAGGGTTAGGGTTAGGGTTAAAGTTAAGGTTAGGTTTAGGGTTAGGGTAAGCATAAGGCTTACCGTTAGGTTTAGGGTTAGGATTAGGGTAAAGGTAAGGGTAAAGTGTTAGGGTTAAGGTTAGGGTTAGGGTTAGGGTAAGTTTAATGGTTAGGGTTAGGATTAGGGTAAGGGTTAGGGTTAGGGTTAAGGTTAGGGTTAGGGTTATGTTTAGGGTTATGGTTAGGGTTAGCGTAAGGGTATGTGTTAGGGTTAGTTTTAGGGTTAAGGTTAGGGTTAGGGTTAGCGTTAGGGTACGGGTAAGGGTTAGGGTTAGGGTTAGGGTTAAGATAAGAGTAAGGGTTAGGGTTAGGTTTAGGGTTACAGTTAGGGTAAGGTTTAGGTTAAGGTAAGGGTAAGGTTTAGGGTTAGGTTTAGGGTTAGGTTTAGGGTTAGGTTTAGGGTTATGGTACGGGTAAGGGTTAGGTTTAGGTTTAGGGTTAGGGTTAATTTTAGGATTAGGGTAAGGGTAAGGGTTAGGGTTAGGGTTAGGGTTAGCGTTAGGGTTTGGGTAACGGTTAGGGTTAGGGTTAGTTTTAGGGTTAGCATAAGGGTAAGTGATAGGGTTAGGGTTAGGGTTAGTGTTAGGATAAGGGTAAGGTTTAGGGTAGGGTTAGGGTTAGGGTTCAGGGTGTGGGTTGGGGTTAGGGTTAGAGTTATTTTTAGGGTTAGGGTTAGGGTAAGGGTAAGGGTTAGGGTTAGGGTTAGCGTTATGTTTAGGGTTAGGGTTAATGTAAGGGTAAGGGTTAGGGATAGGTTTAGGTTTAGATCAAGGGTAAGGGGTAGGGTTAGTGTTAGGGTTAAGGTTAGGGTTAGGGTTTAGTTTAGGGTTAGGGTTAGGGTAGGGGTTAGGCTTAGGGTTAGGGTAAGTGTTAGGGTTAGGGTTAGGGTTAGGGTTAGGATTAGGTTAAGGGTAAGGGGTAGGGTTAGTGTTAGGGTTAAGTTTAGGGTTAGGGTTAGCGTTAGGGTGAGGGTAAGGGTTAGGGTTAGGGTTAAGGAAAGGGTAAGGGTTAGGGTTAGTGTTAGGGTTATGGTTAGGGTAAGGGTTAGGGTTAGGGTTAAGGTTAGGTTTAGGGTAAGGGTTAGGGTTAGGGTTAGGGTTAGGGTAAGGGTAAGGTTTAGTGTTAGGTTTAGGGTTAGTGTTAGGGTAAGGGTAAGGGTTAGGGTTAGGGTTAGGATTAGGATTAGATTTGGGGTTAGGATAAGGGTAAGGGTTACGCTTAGGGTTAGGGTTAGAGTAAGGGTTAGGGTTAGGGTTAGGGTTAGGGTAGGATTTAGGGTAAGTGTTAGGGTTAGGTTTATGGTTAGGATAAGGGTAAGGGTTAGGGTAAGGGTAAGGGTTAGGCTTAGGTTTAGGGTTAGGGTAAGGGATAGGGTTAGGGTTAGGGTTAGGGTAGGGTTTAGGTAAGTGTTAGGGTTAGGTTAATGGTTAGGATAAGGGTAAGGGTTAGGGTTAGGGTTACGGTTAGGCTTAGTGTTAGGGGTTAGGGTTAGGGTTAGGGTTAGGGGTTAGGGTTAGTGTAAGGGTTAGGTTTAGGGATTAGGGTTAGTGTTAGGGTTAGGTTAAGGGTTAGGGTTAGGGTTAGGATAAGGGTTAGGTTAAGGCTTAGGGTAGAGGTAGGGTAAGTGTAAGTTTTAGGGTTAGGGTTAGGATTCGGGTTAGGGTTAGGGTAAGGGTTAGGGTTAGGTTTAGCGTTGGGGTTAAGGTTAGGGTAAGGGTAAGGTTTAGGGTTAGGGTTATGGTTCGGGTAAGGTTTAGGGTTAGGGTTAGTTTAGGGTTAGGGTGAGGTTTCGGATTAGGGTAAGGGTAAGGGTTAGGATTAGGGTTAGGGTAAGTGTTAGGGCTACTGTTAGGGATAGGGTTAGCGTTAGGTTAAGGGTAAGGTTTAGGGTTAGGGTTAGGGTTCGGGTTAGGGTTAGGTTAGGGTTAGAGTTAGGTTTAGGCTTAGGGTTAGGGTAAGGGTAAGGGTTAGGGTTAGGGTTAGGTTAGTGTTAGGTTGAGGGTTAAGGTTAGGGTAAGGGAAAGGGTTATGGATAGAGTTAGGGGAAGGGTTAAGGTTAATGTTAGGGTTAGGGTTAAGGTTACAGTTAGGTTTAGTGTTAGGGTTCTGGTAAGGGTAAGGGTTAGAGTCAGGGTTAGGGTTAGTGTTAAGTTTAGGGTTTGGGTTAGGGTTAGGATAAGGGTTAGTGTTAGGGTTAGGGTAAGGGTTAAGGTTAGGGTGAGGGATAAGGTTATGGTTAGGGTTAGGGTTATGTTTAGGATTAGGGTAAGGGCAAGGGTTAGGGTTAGAGTTAGGGTTAGGGTAAGGGTTAGGGTTGTGGTTAGGGTTAGGGTTAGGGTAAGTGTAAGTGTTAGGGTTAGGGTTAGTGTTAGGGTTAGCGTTAGGGTTAGGATTAGTGTTAGGATAAGGGTAAGGTTTAGGGTTTGGGTTAGGGTTATGGGTTAGGGCTAGGGTTAGAGTTAGGGTTAGGTTTAAGTTTAGGGTAAAGGTAATGGTTAGGGTTAGGGTTATTGTTAGGTTTAGGCTTAGGTTTAGGGTAAGTGGAAGGGTTAAGGATAGGGTTAGGGTTAGGGTTAAGATTAGGGTTAGGGTTAGGGTTAGGTTTAGGGTTAGGGTTAGGGTAAAGCTAAGGGTTAGGGTTAGGGTTAGGGTTAGCGTTAGGGTTAGGGTTAGGGTTAGGGTAAGGGTAACAGTTAGTGTTATGGTTAGGATTGGGTTTAGGGTAAGGGTAAAGGTTAGTGTTAGGGTTAGAGTTGGGTTTAGGGTTCGGATTAAGGTTAGGGTTACAATTAGTGTAAGGTGAAGGGTTAGGGTTATGGTTAGGGTTAGGGTTAGCGTTAGGCTAAGGGTAAGTGTAAGGTTTAGGGTTAGGATTAAGGTAAGATTAAGGGATAGGGTTAGGGCTTAGGTTAGGTTTAGGGTAAGGGATAGGGTTAAGGTTAGGTTAAGGGTAAGGTTTAGGGTTAGGTTTAGGGTTAGGGTAAGGGTAAGGGTTAGGGTTAGGGTTAGGGTTAGGGTTAGGTTAGGATTAGGGTAAGGGTAAGTGTTAGGGTTAGGGTTAGGATTAGGGTTAGGTTTAGGGTTAGGGTAAGGGTAAGAGTTAGGGTTAGGGTTAGGGTTAGGGTAAGGTTTAGGGTTAGGGTGAGGGTTAGGGTAGGGGGTAGCCTAAGTGTTAGGGTTAGGGTTAGGTTTAGGATAAGCGTAATGGTTAGGGTTAGGGTTAGGGTTAGGGGTTAGGGCTAGGGTTAGGGTTAGGTTAAGGGTTAGGGGTTAGGGGTACTCTTAGGGTTATGGTAAGGTTTAGGGTTAGGGGTTAGGGTTAGTGTTAGGGTTAGGTTAAGGGTTAGGGTTAGGGTTAGGGTTATGGTTAGGATAAGGGTTAGGGTTACGGTTAGGATTAGAGTTAGGGTAAGGGTAAGCTTTAGGCTTATGTTTAGGGTTAGGGTTAGGGTTAGGGTAAGGGTTAGCGTTAGGTGTAGCGTTGGTGTTAAAGTTAGGGTTAGGGTTAGGGTAAGGGTAAGGGTTAGGGTTAGGGTTTGGGTAAGTGTTAGGGTTGGGGTTAGGGTTAGGGTTAGGGTAAGCGTAAGGGTTAGGGTTAAGGTTAGGTTATGGTTATGGTTAGGGTAAGGGTAAGGGTTAGGGTTAGGATTAGGGTAAGGTTTAGGGTTAGGGTTAAGGTTAGGGTTAGGGTTATGTTTAGGGTTACGGTCAGGGTTAGGGTTAGGGTTAGGGTTAGGGTAAGGGTATGTGTTAGGGTTAGGTTTATCGTTAAGGTTAGGGTTAGGGTTAGCGTTAGGGTACGAGTAAGGGTTAGGGTTAGGGTTAGGGTTAAGATAAGGGTAAGGGTTAGGGTTAGGGTAAGGGTTACGGTAAGGTTTAGGGTTAGGATTACGGTAAGGGTAAGGTTTAGGGTTAGGGTTAACTTTAGGGTTAGGGTAAGGGTAAGGGTTAGTGTTAGGGTTAGGGTTAGGGTTAGGGTTAAGGTTAGGGTTAGGGTTATGTTTAGGGTTACGGTTAGGGTTAGGGTAAGGGTATGTGTTAGGGTTAGTTTTAGGGTTAAGGTTAGGGTTAGGGTTAGCGTTAGGGTACGGGTAAGGGTTAGGGTTAGGGTTAGGGTTAAGATAAGAGTAAGGGTTAGGGTTAGGTTTAGGGTTACGGTTAGGGTAAGGTTTAGGTTAAGGTAAGGGTAAGGTTTAGGGTTAGGTTTAGGGTTAGGTTTAGGGTTATGGTACAGGTAAGGGTTAGGTTTAGGTTTAGGGTTAGGGTTAATTTTAGGATTAGGGTAAGGGTAAGGGTTAGGGTTAGGGTTAGTGTTAGCGTTAGGGTTTGGGTAACGGTTAGGGTTAGGGTTAGGTTTAGGGTTAGCATAAGGGTAAGTGATAGGGTTAGGGTTAGGGTTAGTGTTAGGATAAGGGTAAGGTTTAGGGTAGGGTTAGGGTTAGGGTTCAGGATGTGGGTTGGGGTTCGGGTTAGAGTTAGGTTTAGGGTTAGGGTTAGGGTAAGGGTAAGGTTTAGGGTTAGGGTTAGCGTTATGTTTAGGGTTAGGGTTAGGGTAAGGGTAAGGGTTAGGGATAGGTTTAGGTTTAGATCAAGGGTAAGGGGTAGGGTTAGTGTTAGGGTTAAGGTTAGGGTTAGGGTTAAGTTTAGGGTTAGGGTTAGGGTAGGGGTTAGGCTTAGGGTTAGGGTAAGTGTTAGGGTTAGGGTTAGGGTTAGGGTTAGAGTTCCGGTTAGGATTAGGTTAAGGGTAAGGGGTAGGGTTAGTGTTAGGGTTAAGTTTAGGGTTAGGGTTAGCGTTAGGGTGAGGGTAAGGGTTAGGGTTAGGGTTAAGGAAAGGGTAAGGGTTAGGGTTAGTGTTAGGGTTATGGTTAGGGTAAGGGTTAGGGTTAGGGTTAAGGTTAGGTTTAGGGTAAGGGTTAGGGTTAGGGTTAGGGTTAGGGTAAGGGTAAGGTTTAGTGTTAGGGTTAGGGTTAGTGTTAGGGTAAGGGTAAGGGTTAGGGTTAGGGTTAGGATTAGGATTAGATTTGGGGTTAGGATAAGGGTAAGGGTTACGCTTAGGGTTAGGTTTAGGGTAAGGGTTAGGGTTAGGGTTAGGGTTAGGGTAGGATTTAGGGTAAGTGTTAGGGTTAGGTTTATGGTTAGGATAAAGGTAAGGGTTAGGGTAAGGGTAAGGGTTAGGCTTAGGTTTAGGGTTAGGGTAAGGGATAGGGTTAGGGTTAGGGTAGGGTTTAGGTAAGTGTTAGGGTTAGGTTAATGGTTAGGATAAGGGTAAGGGTTAGGGTTAGGGTTAGTGTTAGGGGTTAGGGTTAGGGTTAGGGTTAGGGGTTAGGGTTAGTGTAAGGGTTAGGGTTAGGGATTAGGGTTAGTGTTAGGGTTAGGTTAAGGGTTAGGGTTAGGGTTAGGATAAGGGTTAGGTTAAGGCTTAGGGTAGAGGTAGGTTAAGTGTAAGTTTTAGGGTTAGGGTTAGGATTCGGGTTAGGGTTAGGGTAAGGGTTAGGGTTAGGTTTAGCGTTGGGGTTAAGGTTAGGGTAAGGGTAAGGTTTAGGGTTAGGGTTATGGTTAGGGTAAGGTTTAGGGTTAGGGTTACGTTTAGGGTTAGGGTGAGGTTTCGGATTAGGGTAAGGGTAAGGATTAGGATTAGGGTTAGGGTAATTGTTAGGGCTACTGTTAGGGATAGTGTTAGCCTTAGGTTAAGGGTAAGGTTTAGGGTTAGGGTTAGGGTTCAGGTTAGGGTCAGGTTAGGGTTAGAGTTAGGTTTAGGCTTAGGGTTAGGGTAAGGGTAAGGGTTAGGGTTAGGGTTAGGGTTAGTGTTAGGTTGAGGGTTAAGGTTAGGGTAAGGGAAAGGGTTATGGATAGAGTTAGGGGAAGGGTTAAGGTTAATGTTAGGGTTAGGGTTAAGGTTACAGTTAGGTTTAGTGTTAGGGTTCTGGTAAGGGTAAGGTTTAGAGTTAGGGTTAGGGTTAGTGTTAAGTTTAGGGTTTGGGTTAGGGTTAGGGTAAGGGTTAGTTTTAGGGGTAGGGTAAGGGTTAAGGTTAGGGTGAGGGTGAGGGATAAGGTTATGGTTAGGGTTAGGGTTAGCGTTAGGCTAAGTGTAAGTGTAAGGTTTAGGGTTAGGATTAAGGTAAGATTAAGGGATAGGGTTAGGGCTAAGGTTAGGTTTAGGGTAAGAGATAGGGTTAAGGTTAGGTTAAGGGTAAGGTTTAGGGTTAGGTTTAGGGTTAGGGTAAGGGTAAGGGTTAGGGTTAGGGTTAGGGTTTGGGTTAGGTTAGGATTAGGGTAAGGGTAAGTGTTAGGGTTAGGGTTAGGATTAGGGTTAGGTTTAGGGTTAGGGTAAGGGTAAGAGTTAGGGTTAGGGTTAGGGTTAGGGTAAGGTTAGGGTTAGGGTGAGGGTTAGGGTAGGGGTTAGCCTAAGTGTTAGGGTTAAGGTTATGTTTAGGATAAGCGTAATGGTTAGGGTTAGGGTTAGCGTTAGGGGTTAGGGCTAGGGTTAGCGTTAGGTTAAGGGTTAGGGGTTAGGGGTACTCTTAGGGTTACGGTAAGGGTTAGGGTTAGGGGTTAGGGTTAGTGTTAGGGTTTGGTTAAGGGTTAGGGTTAGGGTTAGGGTTATGGTTAGGATAAGGGTTAGGGTTACGGTTAGGATTAGAGTTAGGGTAAGGGTAAGCTTTAGGCTTAGGTTTAGGGTTAGGGTTAGGGTAAGGGTAAGGGTTAGGGTTAGGTTTAGCGTTGGTGTTATAGTTAGGGTTAGGGTTAGGGTAAGGGTAAGGGTTAGGGTTAGGGTTTGGGTAAGTGTTAGGGTTAGGGTTAGGGTTAGGGTTAGGGTAAGCGTAAGGGTTAGGGTTAAGGTTAGGTTTAGGGTTAGGGTTAGGGTAAGGGTAAGGGTTAGGGTTAGGTTTAGGGTAAGGTTTAGGGTTAGGGTTAAGGTTAGGGTTAGGGCTATGTTTAGGGTTACGGTCAGGGTTAGGGTTAGGGTTAGGGTTAGGGTAAGGGTATGTGTTAGGGTTAGGTTTATCGTTAAGGTTAGGGTTAGGGTTAGCGTTAGGGTACGAGTAAGGGTTAGGGTTAGGGTTAGGGTTAAGATAAGGGTAAGGGTTAGGGTTAGGGTAAGGGTTACGGTAAGTTTTAGGGTTAGGTTTACGGTAAGGGTAAGGTTTAGGGTTAGGGTTAACTTTAGGGTTAGGGTAAGGGTAAGGGTTAGGGTTAGGTTTAGGGTTAAGATAAGGGTAAGGGTTAGGTTTAGGGTTAGGCTTAGGGTTAGGGTTATGGTAAGGTTTAATGTTAGGTTTAGGGTAAGGGTAAGGTTTAGGGTTAGGGTTAACGTTAGGGTTAGGGTAAGGGTAAGGTTTAGGGTTAGGTTTAGGGTAAGAGTTACGTTTAGGATTAGGTAAGGGTAAGGGTTAGGGTTAGGGTTAGGGTTAGGGTAAGGGTTAGGGTTAGGGTTAGGTTTAGGGTTAGGGTAAGGGTAAGTGTTGGAGTTAGGGTTAGGGTTAGATTTAGTGTTAGGATAAGGGTAAGGTTTAGGGTTAGTGTTAGGGTTAGGGTTCGGGGTTAGGGTTAGGTCTAGGGTTAGATTTAGGTTTAGGGTTAGGGTAAGGGTAAGGGTTAGGGTTAGGGTTAGGGTTAGTGTTATGTTTAGGGTTAGGTTTAGGGTAAGGGTAAGGGTTAGGCATAGGTTTAGGGTTAGGGTTAAGGTTATGGTTAGGGTTAGGTTTAGGGTTAGGGTTAACGTTAGGTTTAGGTTAAGGGTAAGGTTTAGGGTTAGGTTTAGAGGTAGGGTTAGGTTTAGGATTAGGGTAAGGGTAAGGTTTAGAGTTAGGGTTAGGTTTAGGGTAAGGGTAAGGTTTAGGGTTAGGTTTAGGTTTAGGGTAAGGGTAAGTGTTGGGGTTAGGGTTAGGGTTAGGTTTAGTGTTAGGATAAGGATAAGGTTTAGGTTTAGGGTTAGGTTTAGGGTTTGGGGTTAGGGTTAGGGTTAGGGTTAGAGTTAGGTTTAGGGTTAGGGTTAGGGTAAGGGTAAGGGTTAGGTTTAGGGTTAGGGTTAGTATTAGGTTTAGGGTTAGGGTTATGGTAAGTGTAAGGGATATGCATAGGATTAGTGTTAGAGTTAAGGTTCTGGTTATGGTTAGGTTTAGGGTGAGGTTTAGGGTTAGGGTTAGGGTAAGGGTAAGTGTTACGATTAGGGTTAGGGTAGGGTTAAGTTTAGGGTTAGTGTTAGGTTAAGTGTTAGGGTTAGGGTTAGGGTAAGGGTTAGGGTTAGGGTTAGGGATAGGGTTAGGGTTAGGGTTAAGGTTAAGGTTAGGGTAAGGGTTAGTGTAAGCATAAGGCTTACCGTTAGGTTTAGGGTTAGGATTAGGGTTAGGGTTAGCGTTAGGGTAAGGGTAAGGGTTAGGGTTAGGATTAGGGGTAAGATAAGGGGAAGGGTTAGGGTTAGGGTTAAGGTTATGTTTAGGATAAGGTTTAGGGTTAGGTTTAGGGTAAGGGTAAGGGTTAGGGTTAGGGTTACAGTTAGGGTTAGGGTTAGGGTAAGGGTTATGATTAGGTTTAGGTTTAGGGTTAGGGTAAGGGTAAGTGTTAGGGTTAGGGTTAGGGTTAGGGTTAATGTTAGGTTAAGGGTAAGGGTTAGGGTTAGGGTTAGGTTTAGGGTTCGGGGTTATGGTTCGTTTTAGGGTTAGAGTTCGGTTTACGGTTAGGGTTAGGTTAATGGTAAGGGTTAGGGTTAGGGTTAGGTTTAGTGTTAGTTTTAGGGTTAGGGTTAGGGTAAGGGTAAGGGTTAGGGATAGGGTTAGGGTTAAGGTTAAGGTTAGTCTTAGGGTTAGGTTTAGGGTTAGGGTTAGGTTTACGGTTAGGGTTAGGGTAAGGGTAAGGGTTAGGTTTAGGTTTAGGGTTAAGTTTATGGTTAGGGTTAGGGTAAGGGTTAGGGTTAGGGTAAGGGTTAGGGTTACGGTTAGGGTTAGCGTAAGCCTAAGTGGTAGGGTTAGTGTTAGGGTTAAGGTTAGGGATAGGGTTAGCCTTAGGGTAAGGTTAAGGGTTAGGGTTAGGGTTAAGGTAAGGGTAAGGGTTAGGGTAAGTGTTAGGGTTAGGGTTAGGGTTAGGGTTAGTGTTAGGGTTCGGGGTTAAGGTTAGGGTTAGGGTTAGAGTTAAGTTTAGGGTTAGGGTTCGGGTAAGGTAAGGGTTAGGGTTAGGGTTAAGTTTAGGCTTAGGGTTAGGGTAAGGGTTAGGGTTAGGGTTAGGGTAAGGGTAAGGATAAGGTTTAGGGTTAAGGTTAGGTTTAGGGTTATGGTTAGTGTTAGGGTTAGGGTTAGGGTAAGGATAAGCGTTACGGTTCGGATTAGGGTAAGGGATAGGGTTAGGGTTAAGGTTAGGGTTGAGGTTAGGGTTAGGTTAAGGGTTAGGGTTAGCGTTAGTTTTATGATTAGGGTAAGGGTAAGTGTTAGGGTTAGGGTTAGGTTTCGGGGTTAGGATTAGGGTAAGGGTAAGGGTTAGGGTTAAGGTTAGGGTTAGTGGTAGGTTTAGGGTTAGGGTTAGGGTAAGGGTAAGGTTGAGGGATAGGGTTAGGGTTAGGGTTAAGGTTAGGGTTAGGGTTAGGGTTAGGTTAAGGGTTAGGGTTAGGGTTAGGGTAAGGGTTAGGGTTAGGTTTAGGTTTAGGTTTCGGGGTTATGGTTCTGGCTATGGTTAGAGTTCGGTTTAGGGTTAGGGTTAGGGTAATGGTAAGGGTTAGGGTTAGGGTTAGGTTTAGTGTTAGTTTTAGGGTTAGGGTTAGGGTAAGGGTAAGGGTTAGGGATATGGTTAGGGTTAGGGTTAAGGTCAGTCTTAAGGTTAGGTTTAGGGTTAGGGTTAGGTTTACTGTTAGGGTTAGGGTAAGGGTAAGGTTTAGGGTTAGGGTTAGGTTTAAGTTTAGGGTTAGAGTTAGGCTAAGGGTTAGGGTTAGGGTTAGGGTAAGGGTTAGGGTTAGGGTTAGGCTTAGAGTTAGGGTTAGGTTTAGGGTAAGCCTAAGGGGTAGGGTTAGTGTTAGGGTTAAGTTTAGGGATAGGGTTAACGTTAGGGTAAGGTTAAGGGTTAGGGTTAGGGTTAGGGTTAGGGTTAGGGTTATGGTTAGGGTAAGGGTTAGGGTTAGGTTTAGTGTAAGGGTAAGGTTTAGGTTTAGGGTTGGGGTTAGGTTTAGGGTTAAGGTAAGGGTAAGGGTTGGGGTTAGATTTAGGGTTATGTTTAGGAGTAGGGTAAGGGTAAGGGTTATGGTTAAGGTTAGGGTTAGGGTAAGGGTAAGTGTTAGGGTTAGGGTTAGGGTTAGGATAAGGGTAAAGTTTAGGGTTAGGATTACGGGTTAGGGTTAGGGTTAGGGTTAGGGTAATGTTTCGGGTTAGGCTAAGGGTAAGTGTTAGGGTTAGGGTTAGCGTTAGGGTTAGGGTTAGGGTTAGGGTAAGGGTAAAGGTTAGTGTTAGTGTTAGGGTTAGGTTTAGGGTTGTGTTTCAGGTTAGGGTTACGGTTAGGGTAAGGGTAAGGGTTAGGGTTAGGGTTAGGGTTAGGGTAATGGTTAGGGTTAGGCTAAGGGTAAGTGTTAGGGTTAGGGTTATTGTTAGGGTTAGGGTTAGGGTTAGGGTAAGAGTAAAGGTTATTGTTAGGGTTAGGGTTAAGTTTAGGGTTGTGTTTAAGGTTGGGGTTACGATAAGGGTAAGGGTAAGGGTTAGGTTGAGGGTTAGGCTTAGGGTTAGGGTAATGGTTAGGTTTAGGCGAAAGGTAAGTGTTATGTTTAGTGTTAGCGTTAGGGTAACGGTTAGGGTTAGGGTAAGGGTAAAGATTAGTGTTAGGGTTAGGGTTAGGTTTAGGGTTGTGTTTAAGGTTAGGGTTGCGTTTAGGGTAAGGGTAAGGGTTAGGGTTAGGGTTAGGGTTAGGGTTAGCGTTAGGGTAAGGGTAAGTGTTAGGGTTAGGGTTAGGGTTAAGGTAAGAGTAAGGGTTAGGGTTACTGTTAAGGATAGGCTTAGGGTAAGGGTTAGGGTTAGGGTTAGGGTAAGGGTAAGGTTTAGGGTTAGGTTTAGGGTTAGGGTTAGGGTAAGGTAAGGGTTAGTGTTAGGGTTAGGATTAGGGTTAGGTTTAGGGTTAGGGTAAGGGTAAGGGTTAGGCTTATGGTTAGGATCAGGGTTAGGTTTGGGATTAGGTTAAGGGTAAGAGTTAGGGTTAGGGTTACGGTTAGGGGTAGGTAAGGTTTAGGGTTAGGGTTAGGGTTAGGGTAAATGTCAGAGTTAGGTTAAGGGTTCGGGTTAGGGTTAGGAGAAGGATTAGGGTTAGGTTTAGGGTTAGAGTTAGGGTTAGGTTTAGCGTTGGGGTTAAGGTTAGGTTTAGGGTTTGGGTAAAAGTAAGGGCTAGGTTTAGGGTTAGGGTTTAGTTAAGTGTTAGTGTTAGGGTTCGGTTAGGGTTAGGGTAAGGGTAAGGTTTAGGGTTAGGGTTACGGTTAGGTGTTAGGGTTAGGGTTAGGGTTAGGGTTAGGTTTAGGGTTAGGGTTAGGGTATGGCTAAGGGTTAGGTTTAGGGTTAGTGTTCGAGTTAGGTTTAGGGTTTTTGTTAGGGTAAGGATAAGTGTTAGTTTTAGGGTTAGGGTTAGGGTTAGGGTTAGGGTTACGGTTAGGGTAAGGGTTAGAGTTGGGGTTAGGGTTAGGGTAAGGGTAAGGGTTAAGGTTAGGGTTAGGGATAGGGTTAGATTTAGGGTAAGGGTAAGGGTTAGGGTTAGATTTAGGTTTAGGGTAAGGGTTAGGGTTATGGTTAGGGGTAGGGTTAGGGTAAGGATAAGTGTTAGGATTAGGGTTTGGGTTAGGGTTAGTGTTAGGGTTAGGGTAAGGATATGGGTTAGGGTTAGGGTTACGGTTAGGGTTAGTGTTAGTTTTGGGGTTAGGGTTAGGATAAGGGCAATTATTAGGGTTAGGGTTAGGGTTAAGGTTAGGGTTAGGGTTAGCGTTTTGGTTAGGTTTAGGGTTAGGGTTTGAGAAAGGGTAAGGGTTATGGTTAGGGTTAGGGTTAAGGTTATGGTTAGGGTTAGGGTTAGGTTAAGGGTTAGAGTTAGGCTTAGGGTTAGGTTAAGTGTAAGGGTTAGAGTTAGGTTTAGGGTTAGGGTTAGGGTTAGGTTTAGGGTATGGGTTAGGTTTAGGGTTAGGGTTAGGGAAGGGTAAGGCTTAGGGTTAGGGTTTGGCTTAGGTTTAGGGTTAGGGTTAGGGTTAGGGTTAGGCTAAGGTTAAGGGTTAGGGTTAAGGTTGGGGTTAGTGTTAGTTTTAGGATTAGGGTTAAGGTTTTGATAAGGGTAAGGGTTAGGGGTTAGGGTTAGGGTTAGGGTTTAGGGTTAGTTTTAGGATTAGGGTAAGGGTTAGGGTTAGGGTTTAGGGTTAGGGTTAGGGTTAGGTTAAGGGTTAGGGTTAGGGTTAGCGTTAGGATAAGGTTTAGGGTTAGAGTTAGGGTTAGAGTTAGGGTAAGGGTATGTTTTAGGATTAGGGTTAGGGTTAGGGTTAGGATTAGTTTAAGAGTTATTGTTAGGTTTAGGGTTAGGTTTAGGGTTAGGGTTAGGGTTAGGGTAAGGGTTAGGTTTAGGGTTAGGGTTAGGGTAAGGGTAAAGGTTAGGGTTAGGGTTAGGGTTAGGGTTAGGGTTAGGTTTACGGTTATGGTAAGGGAAAGGGTTAGGGTTAGGGTTAGGGTTAGAGAAAGCGCAAGGTAAGGGTTAGGTTTAGGGTTAGGTTAAGGATTAGGGTTATGGTTAGGGTTAGGGTAAGGGTTAGGTTTAGGGTTAGTTTTAGTATTATGTTTATGGTTAGGGTAAGGTCAAAGGTTAGAGTTCCAGTTAGGGTTATGGTTAGTGTTAGGTTTTATGGTTAGGATTAAGTTTAGGTTTAGGGTTAGGGTAAGGATAAGAGTTAGCGTTAGGGATAGGTTAGGGTTCGGATTAGGTTTAGGGTTAGGGTGAGGGTAGGGTTAGATTAAGGGTTAGGTTTAGGTTTAGGGTTATGGTTAAAGTTAGGGTTATTGTTAGGGTAAGGGTAAGGGTTAGGGTTAGGGTGAGGGTTAGGGTTAGGGTAAGTGTTAGGATTAGGTTTAGGGTAGGGTTAGGGTTAGGGTTAGGGTAAGGATAAGGTTTAGGGTTTAGGTAGGGTTAGGGTTAGCGTTAAGTTTAGGGTTAGGGTGAGGGTAAGGGTAAGGGTTAGGGTTAGGTTTAGGGTTAGGGTTAGGGTAAGGGTAAGGGTTAGGTTTAGGGTTAGGGTTAGGTTTAGGGTTAGCGTTAGGGTTAGGGTAAGGTTAAGGGTTAGGGTTATGGTTAGGGATAGGTTTAGGGTTAGGGTTAGGATTAGGGTAAGGTTAAGTTTTAGGGTTAGGGTTAGGGTAAGGGTTAGGGTTAGAGTTAGGGTTAGGATTATGGTTAGGGTGAGGGTGAAGGTAAGGGTTAGGTTTAGGATTAGGTAAGGGTTATTGTTAGGTTTAGGGTAAGCGTAAGGTATAAGTTCAGGGTTAGGGTTAGGGTTAGTGTTAGGGAAAGAGTAGGGGTTAGGGTTAGGGTTAGGGTTATGTTTAGGGTTAGGGTAAGGGTAAGTGTTAGGGTTCGGGTAGTGGATAGGGTAAGGGTAAGTGTTAGGGTTAGTGTTAGAATAAGGGGAAGGGTTAGGGTTAGGCTTAAGGTTAGGATTAGGGTAAGGGTTAGGGTTAGGTATAGGGTGAGGTTTATTGTTAGGGTAAGGGTATGGGTTAGGGGTAGGGTTAGGGTTAGGGTTAGTGTTAGGTTTAGGGTTAGGGTTAGGGTAAGGGCAACTGTAAGGGTTAGGGTTAGGTTTAAGGTTAGGATTAGGGTTAGCGTTTTGGTTAGGTTTAGCGTTAGGTTTGGATAAGGGTAAGTGTTAGGGTTAGGGTTAGGGTTAAGGTTTTGATTAGGGTTAGGGTTAGGGTTAGGGTAAGGATTAGAGTTAGGCTTAGTGTTATGTTTAGGGTAAGAGTTAGGGTTAGGGTTAGGGTTAGGGTTAGGGTTAGGGTTAGGTTAAGCGTTAGGGTTAGGGCTTAGGTTTAGTGTTAAGGTTAGGGTTAGGGTAAGTATTAGGGTTAGGGTTAGGGTAAGGGTTAGGGTTAGGGTTAGGGTTACTGTTAGGGTGTTAGTGTTAGGGTTAGGGTTAGGGTTAGGGTTAGGGTAAGGGTTAGGTTTAGGTTCAGGGATAGGGTAAGGGTAAGGGTTAGGGTTAGGGTTAGGCTTAGGTTTAGGGTTAGGGTTAGGGTAAGGGCAACTGTAAGGGTTAGGGTTAGGTTTAAGGTTAGGGTTAGAATTAGCGTTTTGGTTAGGTTTAGCGTTAGGGTTTGGATAAGGGTAAGTGTTAGGGTTAGGGTTAGGGTTAAGGTTTTGATTAGGGTTAGGGTTAGGGTTAGGGTAAGGATTAGAGTTAGGCTTTGTGTTATATTTAGGGTAAGAGTTAGGGTTAGGGTTAGGGTTAGGGTTAGGTTTAGCGTTAGGGTTAGGGGTTAGGGTTAGGGTAAGGGTTAGGTTTAGGTTCAGGGATAGGGTAAGGGTAAGGGTTAGGGTTAGGGTTAGGCTTAGGTTTAGGCTTAGGGTTAGGGTTAGGGTAAGGGTAAGGGTTAGGGTTAAGGTTAGGTTTAGGGTTAGTTTTAGGATTAGGGTTAGGGTTATGGTAATGTAAGGGTTAGGGTTAGGATTAGGTTTAAGGTTAGGGTTAGGGTTAGTTTTAGGGTTAGGGTTAGGGTAAGGGTAAGAGTTAGGGTTAGGATTAGGGTTAGGGTTGGGGTAAGGGTTAGGGTTAGGGTTATGTTTAGAGTTAGGGTAAGGGTAAGTTTTAGGGTTAGGGTTAGGTTTAGGGTAAGGGTTAGGGTTAGATTTAGGTTTAGGGTAAGTGTTAGGGTTAGGGTTAGGGTTATGGTAGGGTTAAGGTTAGGGTTAGGGTTGTGGATAGGGTTAGGGTTAGGGTTAGGGAAGTGTTAGGGTTATGGTTGGGGTTAGGGTTAGGGTAAGGGTAAGTGTTAGGGTTAGCGTTAGGGTAAGTGTAAGGTTTAGGGTTAGGGTTAAGGTAAGGTTAAGGGTTAGGGTTAGTGTTAGGGTTATGGTTAGGGTAAGGGTTATGGTTAGGTTTAGTGTAAGGGTAAGGTTTCAGGTGAGAGTTAGGGCTAGGGTTAGTGTTAGGTTTAGGGTTAGAGTTAGGATGAGGGTTGGGGTTAGGGTTAGGGCTAGCGTTAGGATAAGGTTTAGGGTTAGGTTTAGGGTTAGAGTTAGGGTAAGGGTATGTTTTAGTTTTAGGGTTAGGGTTAGGATTAATTTAAGAGTTAGGGTTAGGTTTAGGGTTAGGTTTAGGGTTAGGGTTAGTGTAAGGGTAAGTGTTAGGGTTAGAGTTAGGGTTCGCGTTAGGTTTAGGGTTTGGGTTAGGGTAAGGGTAAAGGTTAGGGTTAGGGTTAGGGTTAGGGTTAGTGTTAGGGTTAGGTTTACGTTTAGGGTAAGGGTAAGGGTTAGGGTTAGGGTTAGGGTTAGAGAAAGCGCAAGGTTAGGGTTAGGTTTAGGGTTAGGTTAAGGATTAGGGTTAGGGTTAGGGTTAGGGTAAGGGTTAGGTTTAGGGTTAGGGTTAGTATTATGTTTAGGGTTAGGGTAAGGTCAAGGGTTAACGTTAGGGTTAGGGTTATGGTTAGTGTTAGGTTTTATGGTTAGGATTAGGTTTAGGTTTAGGGTTAGGGTAAGGATAAGAGTTAGGGTTAGGGATAGGGTTAGGGTTCGGATTAGGTTTACGGTTAGGGGTAGATTAAGGGTTAGGTTTAGGTTTAGGCTTATGGTTAAAGTTAGGGTTATTGTTAGGGTAAGGGTAAGTGTTAGGGTTAGGGTGAGGGTTAGGGTTAGGGTAAGGGTTAGAGTAAGGGTAAGGTTTAGTGTTAGAGTTAGGGTTAGGGTTAGGGTAAGGGTTAGGGTTAGGGATAGGTGTTAGGGTTAATGTTAGGGTTAGGTTAAGGGTTAGGGTTTGGGCTAGGGTTAGGATAAGGGATAAGGTTAGGGTTAGGGTTAGGATAAGTGTTAGAGTCAGGATAAGGGTAAGTGTTACTGTTAGTTTTAGGGTTAGTGTTGGGGTAAGAGTTAGGGTTATGTTTAGGGTTCGGTTTAGGGTTGGGGTTAAGGTTAGGTTTAGTGTTAGGGTAAGGGTAAGTGTTAGGGTTAGGGTTAGGGTTAGGGTAAGTGTTAGGGTTAGGGTTACGTTTAGGGAAAGGTTAAGGGTAAGGGATAAGGTTAGGGTTAGGCTTTGCATTAAGGTTGAGGTTAGGGTTAGGGTAAGGGTTAGGGTTAGGGTTAGGGTAAGGGTTAGGGGAAGGTGAGGGTTAGGGTTAGGGTAAGGGTAACGGTTAGGTTTAGGGTTAGGGTTAGGGTTAGGTTAAGGGTAAGGGTTAGGTTTAGGGTTAGGGTTAGGATTAGGTTTAAGGTTAGGGTTAGGGTTAGGGTTCTGGTTAGGTTTAGGTTTAGGGTTAGGGTAAGGGTTAGGGTTAGGGTTAGGGTTAGGATTAGGTTTAGTGTTAGGGTTAGAGTAAGGGCAAGGGTTAGGGTTAAGGTTAGGGTTAGGTTTAGGGTTTAGGTTAGGATTAGGTTTAGGGTTAATGTTAGGGTAAGGGTAAGTATTACTGTTAGGGTTAGGGTTAGGGTAAGGGTTAGGGTTATGGTTAGGGGTAGGTTTAGGGTTGGGGTTAAGGTTAGGGTTAGGGTTAGGGTAAGGGTAAGTGTTAGGGTTAGGGTTAGTATTAGGGTAAGTGTTAGGGTTAGGGTTAGGGTAAGGTTAAGGGTAAGGGTTAAGGTTAGGGTTAGGCTTTGGGTTAAGTTTGAGGTTAGGGTCAGGGTTACGGTTAGGGTAAGGGTTAGGGTTAGGGTTAGGGTTAGGGTTAGGGTAAGGGTGAGGGTTAGGGTTAAAGTTAGGATTCGGGTTAGGGTTAGGTTAAGGGGTAGGGTTAGGGTAAGGGTTAGGGTAAGGGTAAGGTTTAGGGTTAGGGTTAGGGTTAGGTTTAAGGTTAGGGTTAGGGTTAGGGTTCTGGTTAGGTTTAGGTTAGGGTTAGGGTAAGGGTTAGGGTTAGGGTTAGGGTTAGGATTATGTTTAGGGTTAGGGTTAGAGTAAGGGCAAGGGTTAGGGTTAAGGTTAGGGTTAGGTTAGGGTTTAGGTTAGGATTAAGTTTAGGGTTAGGGTTAGGGTAAGGGTAAGCGTTAGGGGTAGGTTTAGGATTAGGGTTAATGTTAGGGTTAGGGTTAAGATTAGTTTAAGGGTAAGGGTTAGTTAGGATTAGGTTTAGGGTTGGGATTAAGGTTAGGGTTAGGGTTAAGGTAAGGGTAAGGGTTAGGTTTAGGGTTGGGTTAGGGTATAGGTTATGGTTAGGATTAGGAATAGGGTTAGGGTTATGGTTAGGGTTAGGGTTAGGGTAAGGGTTAAGATTAGGGTTAGGGTTACGGTTAGGGTTACTCTTAGGGTTACGTTTGGAGTTAGGGAATGGGTAAGTGTTAGTGTTAGGGTTAGGGTTAGGATAAGGTAAGGGTTATTGTTAGGGTAGTCTTAGAGGTTAGGGTTAGGGTTAGAGTTAGGGTTAAGTTTAGGGTTAGAGTTAGGTTTAGGGTTAGGGTTAGGGGTTAGGCTTAGGGTTAGGGTGAGGGTAAGGATTAGGGTTAGGGTTAGGTTTAGGGTAAGGGTTAGGGTTAGGGTTAGGGTAAGGGTAAGGGATAGGTTTAGGGTTAGGGTTGAGGTTGAGGTTAGGGTTAGGGTTAGCGTTAGGGTAAGGGTTAGGATTAGGGTTAGGGTAAGGGTTAGGGATAGGGTTAGGGTAAGGGTAAGGGTAAGGGTTACGGTTAGGGTAAGGGTAAGGGTAAGGGTTAGGGTTAGGCTTTAGGGTTAATGTTAGGGTTTGGTTAAGGTTTAGGATTAGGGTTAGGGTTAGGAAAAGGGTTAGGGTTAGGGTAAGGGTAAGTGTTAAGGTTAGTGTTAGGGTTAGGGTAAGTGTTAAGTTTAGTGTTTTGGTTAGGGTTAGGGTTAGGGTAAGGGTAAGGGTAAGGGTTAGGGTTATGGTTAGGCTTAGGGTTAAAGTTGAGTTTAGGGTTAGCGTTACGGTTAGGGTAAGGGTTAGGGTTAGGGTTAGGGTTAGGTTTAGGGTTGGGGTTAAGGTTAAGGTTAGGTAAGGGTAAGTGTTAGGGTAAGGGTTAGGGTTAGGGTAAGTGTTAGGTTTAGTGTTTTGGTTAGGGTTAGGGTTAGGGTAACGGTAAGGGTAAGGGTTAGGGTTACGGTTAGGCTTAGGGTTAAAGTTGAGATTAGGGTTAGCGTTACGGTTAGGGTAAGGGTTAGGGTTAGGGTTAGTGTAAGGGTTACGGTAATGGTGAGGGTTATGGTTAGGTTTAGGGTAAGAGTATGGGTTAGGGTTAGGGTTAGGGTTAGGGTAAGTGTTCGTGTTACTGGTTAGGATTAGTGTTAAGGTTAGGTTAAGTGTTAGGGTTAGGGTTAGGGTTAGGATAAGGGTTAGGGTTAGGGTAAGTGTAAGTGTTAGGGTTAGGTTTTGGGTTATGGTTAGGGTAAGGGTTAGGTGTTAAGGTTAGGGTTAGGTTAGCGTTAGGTTTAGGGTTAGGATTACGGTAAGGGTAAGGGTTAGGTTAGGGTTACGGTTAGGGTGAAAGTTAGGGTTAGGGTTAGGGTTAGGGTTAGGTTTAGGGTTAGGGTTAGGGTTAGGATTAGGGAAAGGGTAAGGTTTAGGGTAAGGTTTAGGGTTAGGGGAAGGATTAGGGTTAGGGTTAGGGTAAGGGTTATGGTTACGGTTAGGGTTAGGGTAAGGGTAAGGGTTAGGGTAGGGTAAGTGTAAGGATTAGGGTTAGGGTTAGGGTTAGTTTTAGGGTTAGGGTTAGGGTAAGGGTAAGGGTTAGGTTT
>JANJXV010000638.1:32500-37500 GCA_024803745.1 Megascapheus bottae | reverse complement strand
GATTAGGGTTAGGGTTAGGGTTAGAACTAGGTTTAGGGTTGGTTAAGGGTAAGGGTTCGGGTTAGGGTTCGGGTTAGGGTTAGGGTTAGGGTAAGAGTTAGGGCTAGGGTTAGGGTTAGGGTAAGTGTTTGGGTTAGGGTTAGGGTTAGGGTTAGTGTAAGGGTTAGGGTTATGGTTAGAGTTAGGGTTAGGTTTAGCGTAAGGGTAAGTGTTAGGGTTAAGGTTAGGGTTAGGGTAAGTGTTAGGGTAAGGGTTCGGGTTAGGGTTAGGTTTAGGTTTGTGGTTAAATTTAGGGTAAGTTTAGGGTAAGTGTAAGGGTTAGAGTTAGGGTAAGGGTAAGTGTTAGGGTTAGGCTTAGGTTTAGGGTAGGGGTTAGGGTTAGGGTTAGGGTTAGGGTAAGGGTAAGGGTTAGGGTTAGGGTTAGGGTTAGTGTTAGGTTTAGGGTTAGGGTTAGGGTAAGTGTAAGGGTTAGGGTTAGAGTTAGGGTTAGGGTTAGGGTAAGGGTTAGTGTGAGGATTAGGGTTAGGGTTAGGGTTAGGGTTAGAGTTAGGGTTAGGGTTAGTGTAAGGGTTAGTGTTAGGATTAGGGTAAGGGTAAGGTTTTGGGTTAGGGTTTGGGTTAGGGTAAGGGTTAGGGTTAGGGTTAAGTTTAGGTTTGGGTTTAAATTTAGATTTAGGGTTAGGGTAAGGGTAAGTGTTAGGGTTAGGTTTAGGGTAAGTGTTAGGGTTAGGGTTAGGGTAGGTGTTAGGTTTAGGGTTAGGGTTAGGGTAAGGGTAATGGTTAGGGTTAGGGTTAGGGTTAGGTTTAGGGTTAGGGTTAGGGTTAGGGTAAGGGTAAGGGTTAGGGTTAGAGTTAGGGTTAGGGTTAGGGTAAGGGTTAGTGTTAGGATTAGGGTAAGGGTAAGGTTTAGGGTTAGGGTTTGGGTTAGGGTAAGGGTTAGGATTAGGGTTAGGGTTAGGTTTATGGTAAGGGTAAGGGTTAGGGTTAAGGTTAGGGTAAGGGTTAGTTTTAGGGTTAGGGTTAGGGTTAGGGTAAGGGTAAGGTTTAGGGTTAGGTGTAGGGTTAGGGTTAGGGTAAGGGTAAGGGTAGGGGTTAGGGTTAGCTTTAGGCTTAGGGTTAGGGTAAGTGTAAGGGTTAGGTTTAGGTTTAGGGTTAGGGTTAGGTTTAGTTTTAGGGTTTAAGTAAGGATAAGGGTTAGGGTTAGGGTTAGGGTTAAGGTTATGGTTAGGGTGAGGGTAAGGGTAAGGTTTAGGGTTAGGGTTAGGTTTAGGGTCAGGGTTAGGGTAAGGGTTAGGGTTAGCGTTAGGGTTAGGGTTAGGGTAGGGGTAAGTGTTAGGTTTAGGATTAGATTTAGGGTTGGGGTTAGGGTTAGGGTTAGGGTTAGGGTTAGGGTCAGGGTTAGGGTTAGGGTTAGGGTTAGGATAAGGGTTAGGGTTAGGGTTAGGGTTAGGGTTAGGGTTACAGTTATGGTTAGGGTTAGGGTAAGGGTATGTGTTAGGTTTTGGGTTAGGGTTAGGGTAAGGATAAATGTTAGAGTTAAGGTTAGGGTTAGGGTTAGGGTTAGGTTTAGGGTTAGGGTTAAGTTTACGGTGAGGGTAAGGGTAAGGGTTAGGGTTAAGATTACAGTTAGGGTTAGGGTAAGGGTTAGGTTTTGGGTTACGGTTAGGGTAAGGGTTAGGGTTACGGTTAGGGTTAGGTTTAGGGTTGGGGTGAATGTTAGGCTTAGGGTTAGGGTAAGGGTAAGGGCTAGGTTAGGGTTAGGGTTAGGGGTAGGGTTAAGGTTAGGATTACAGTTAGGTTTAAGGTTAGGATTAGTGTTAAGATTAGGATAAGGGTAGGGTTAGGGTTAAGTTTAGTGTTTGTGTTAGGGTTAAGGTAAGGGTAAGGGTAAGGGTTATGGTTACGGTTAGGCTTGGGGTTAAGGTTGAGGTTAGGGTTAGGGTTAGGTTTTGAGTTAGGATTAGGGTTAGGGGTAGGCTTAGTGTTAGAATAAGGGTAAGGGTTAGGGTTAGGGTTAGGGTTAGGGTTAGGCTTAGTGTTAGAGTAGGTGTAAGTGTTAGGATTAGGGTTAGGGTTAGGGTTAAGGTTGAGGTTAGGGTTAGGTTTAGGGTTAGGGTAAGGGTTAGTGTTAGGGTTAGGGTAAGGGTTAGGGTTAGGGGCAGGGTAAGGGTAAGGGTAAGGGTTAGGGTTAGGGTAAGGTTAAAGGTAAGGGTTAGGGTTAGGGATGAGGGCTGATGTTAGGGTTAGGTTAAGGGTAAGGTTTAGGGTTAGGGTTAGGGTTAGGGTAAGGTCAAGGGTTAGGGTTAGGGTTAGTTTTAGGATTAGGGTTAAGGTTAGGGTTAGGGTTAGTTTTAGGGTTAGGGTTAAGGTAAGGGTAAGGGTTTGGGTTAGGGTTAGGCTTAGGGAAAGGATAAGGCTTAGGGTTAGGTTTATTGTTAGGGTAAGGATTAGGGTTAGGGTTAGGGTTAGGGTTAGGGTAAGTGTTAGGGTTAGGTTTAGGGTTAGCGTTAAGTTTAGGGTTAGGGTTGGGGTAATGGTAAGGGTTAGGGTTAGGATTAGGGTTACGGTTAGGGTTGGGGGTTAGGGTTAGTGTTAGGTTTAGGGTTAGGGTTAGGGTTAGGATAAGAGTTAGGATTAGGGATAGGGTTAGGTTTCGGGTTAGGGTTAGGGTTAGGGTTAGGGTTAGGGTAAGTGTTAAGGTTAGGGTTAGGGTTAGGGTTAGGGTAAAGATAAGGTTTAGGGTTAGGTTTAGGTTTAGGGTTAGTCTAAGGGTAAGGGTTAGGTTTAGGGTTAGGGTTAGGGTTAGGTTTAGGGTTAGGGTTAGGGTAAGGATAAGGGTTAGAGTTCAGGTTAGAGTTAGGGTTAGGGTTAGGAGTTAAGGTTAGGGTGAGAGTAAGGGTTAGGATTAGGGTTAGGGTTAGGGTAAGGGTCAGCGTTAGGGTTAGGGGTAGGGTTAGGGTTAGGGTTAGGGTTAGGTTTAGGGTTCGGTTTAGGGTTAATGTGAGGTAAGGTTTATGTTTAGGGTTAGGGTCAGGTTTAGGCTTAGTGTTAGGGAAGTGTAAGGGTAAGGGTTAGGGTTAGTGTTAGGGTTAGGGTTAAGGTTGAGGTTAGGATTAGGGTTAGGGTTTGGGTAAGGGTTAGGGTTAGCGTTAGGGTAAGGGTTAGGGTTAGGGTTAGGTTAAGGGTAAGGGTTAGGGGTAGGGTTCTGGTTAGGGTTATGGTTGAGGTTATGGTTAGACTTAGAGGAAGGTTTAGATTTAGGATTAGGGTAAGGGTTAGGGTTAGGGTTAGGGTTAGAGTTAGTGTTAGCGTTAGAGTAAGGGTAAGGTTTAGTGTTAGGGTTAGGGTTAAGGGTAGGGTAAGGTTTAGGGATAGGTGTTAGGGTTAATGGTAGGGTTAGGTTAAGGGTTAGGGTTAGGGTTAGGGTTAGGATAAGGGATAGGGTTAGGGTTAGGTTTAGGGTAAGGGTTAGGTTTAGGGTAAGGGTAAGTGTTACTGTTAGGGTTAGGGTTATGGTTAGGGTAAGGGTTAGGGTTAGGGTTAGGGTTAGGTTTAGGGTTGGGGTTAAGGTTAGGGTTAGGGTTAGGGTAAGTGTAAGGGTTAGGGTTAGGGTTAGGTTTAGGGTAAGGGTAAGGGTAAGGGTTAGGGTTAGGGTTAGGCTTTGGATTAAGGTTGAGGTTAGGGTTAGGGTTAGGGTAAGGGTTGGGGTTAGGGTTAGGGTAAGGGTTAGGGTAAGGGTGAGGGTTAGGGTTAAGGTTAGGGTAAGGGTAAGGGTTAGGGTTAGGGTAAGGGTAAGGGTTAGGGTTAGGGTTAGGGTTAGGGTTAGGTTTAAGGTTAGGGTTAGGGTTAGGGTTAGAGTTAGGATTAGGTTTAGGGTTAGGGTTACGGTAAGGGTAAGCATTAGGGGTAGGTTTAGGATTAGGGTTAAGTTTAGGGTTAGGATTAGGGTTAGGATTAGGGTTAGGTTTAGGGTTAGCGTTAGAGTTATTTTTAGGGTTAGGGTTAGGGTTTAGGCTTAGGGTTAGGGTTAGGGTAAGGGTTAGGGTTAGGGTTAGGGTTAGGGTAAGGGTTAGGATTAGGGTTAGGGTAAGGGTAAGTTTTAGGGTTAGGGTTAGGGTTAGGGTTAGGGTTAAGTTTGAGGTTAGGGTTAGGGTTAGGTTTAGGGTTAGGGTTGAGGTTGAGGTTAGGGTTAGGGTTAGCGTTAGGGTAAGCGTTAGGG
This sequence comes from Megascapheus bottae, assembly GCA_024803745.1. Classification (NCBI taxonomy): domain Eukaryota; kingdom Metazoa; phylum Chordata; class Mammalia; order Rodentia; family Geomyidae; genus Megascapheus; species Megascapheus bottae. The sequence goes on along the minus strand of JANJXV010000638.1, from coordinate 33,281 downwards.
TTAGGGTTAGGGTTAGAGTAAGCGTAAGGGTAAGGGTTAGGGTTAGGGTAATGGTATGGGTAAGGGTTAGGGTTAGGGATAGGGTTAGGGTTAGAGTTAGAGTTAGGGTTAGGGTTAGGGTTAGGGATAGGGTTAGGGTTAGGGTTTAGGGTTAATGTTAGGGTTAGGTTAAGGGTTAGGGTTAGGGTTAGTGTTAGGATAAGGGTTAGGGTTCGGGTAAGGGTAAGTGTTAGGTTTAGGGTTAGGGTTAGGGTAAGAGTTAGGGTTAGGGTTAGGGTTAGTGTTGGATTAAGGTTAGGGTTCGGGTAAGGGTAAGTGTTAGGTTTAGGGTTAGGGTTAGGGTAAGTGTTAGGTTTAGGGTTAGGGTAAGGGTAAGGGTAAGGGTTAGGGTTAGGATTAGGCTTTGGGTTAAGTTTGAGGTTAGGGTTAAGGTTAGGGTAAGGGTTAGGGTTAGTGTTAGGTTAAGGGTTAGGGTTAGTTTTAGGATTAGGGTTAAGGTTAGGTTTATTGTTAGGGTTAGGGTTAGTGTTAGAGTTAGGGTAAGGGTAAGGGTTAGGGTTAGGGTTATGGTTAGGGTTAAGGTTTAGTTAGGTTTAGGGTTAGGGTTAGGGTTAGGGTAAGGATTAGGGTTAAGTTAGGGTAAGGGTTATGGTTAGGATTAGGGTTAGGGTTAGAGTTAGGTTTAGGGTTAGGTTAAGGGTAAGGGTTAGGGTTAGGGTTAGGGTTAGGTTAAGAGTTAGGTTTAGGGTTAGGGTTAGGGTTAGGGTTCGGGTTAGAATTA
>JANJXV010000638.1:22500-27500 GCA_024803745.1 Megascapheus bottae | reverse complement strand
GTTAGGGTAAGGGTAAGGGTTAGGGTTAGAGTTAGCGTTAGGGTTAGGGTAAGGGTTAGTGTTACGATTAGGGTAAGGGTAAGGTTTAGGGTTAGGGTTTGGGTTAGGGTAAGTTTAGCGTTAGGGTTAGGGTTAGGTTTATTGTAAGGGTAAGGGTTAGGGTTAAGGTTAAGTTTAGGGTTAGTTTTAGGGTTAGGGTTAGGGTTAGGGTTAGGGTAAGGGTAAGGTTTAGGGTTAGGTTTAGGGTTAGGGTTAGGGTTAGGGTAAGGGTAAGGGTAAGGGTTAGGGTTAGTTTTAGGCTTAGGGTTAGGGTAAGTGTAAGGGTTAGGTTTAGGGTTAGGGTTAGGGTTAGGGTTAGGTTTAGGTTTTAATAAGGATAAGGGTTAGGGTTAGGGTTAGGGTTAAGGTTATGGTTAGGGTGAGGGTAAGGGTAAGGGTTAGGGTTAGGTTTAGGGTTAGGGTTCGGGTAAGGGTTAGTGTTAGCGTTAGGGTTAGGGTTAGGGTAAGGGTAAGGGTAAGGGTTAGGGTTAGGGTTAGGCTTTGGGTTAAGGTTGAGGTTAGGGTTAGGGTTAGGGTTAGGGTAAGGGTTGGGGTTAGGGTTAGGGTAAGGGTTAGGGTAAGGGTGAGGGTTAGGGTTAAGGTTAGGGTAAGGGTAAGCTTTAGGGTTAGGGTAAGGGTAAGGGTTAGGGTTAGGGTTAGCTTTAGGGTTAGGGTTAGGGTTAGGGTAAGGGTAAGGGTTAGGTTTAGGGTTAGGGTTAGGGTTAGGTTTAAGGTTAGGGTTAGGGTTAGGATTAGAGTTAGGATTAGGTTTAGGGTTAGGGTTAGGGTAAGGGTAAGCATTAGGGGTAGGTTTAGGATTAGGGTTAAGTTTAGGGTTAGGATTAGGGTTAGGATTAGGGTTAGGTTTATGGTTAGCGTTAGAGTTATTTTTATGATTAGGGTTAGGGGTTAGGCTTAGGGTTAGGGTTAGGGTAAGGGTTAGGGTTAGGGTTAGGGTTAGGGTAAGGGTTAGGATTAGGGTTAGGGTAAGGGTAAGTTTTAGGGTTAGGTTTAGGGTTAGTGTTAGGGTTAAGTTTGAGGTTAGGGTTAGGGTTAGGTTTAGGGTTAGGGTTGAGGTTGAGGTTAGGGTTAGGGTTAGCGTTAGGGTAAGCGTTAGGGTTAGGGTTAGGGTTAGAATAAGGGTAAGGGTAAGGGTTAGGGTTAGGGTAATGGTATGTGTAAGGGTTAGGGTTAGGGATAGGGTTAAGGTTAGGGTTTAGGGTTAATGTTAGTGTTAGGTTAAGGGTTAGGGTTAGGGTTAGTGTTAGGATAAGGGTTAGGGTTCCGGTAAGGGTAAGTGTTAGGTTTAGGGTTAGGGTTAGTGAAAGAGTTAGGGTTAGGTTTAGGGTTAGGGTTAGTGTTGGATTAAGGTTAGGGTTAGGGTAAGGGTAAGTGTTGGGGTTAGGGTTAGGGTTAGTGTCAGAGTTAGGGTAAGGGTAAGGGTTAGGGTAAGGATTAGGGTTAAGTTAGGGTAAGGGTTATGGTTAGGATTTGGGTTAGGGTTAGAGTTAGGTTTAGGGTTAGGTTAAGGGTAAGGGTTAGGGTTAGGGTTAGGGTTAGGTTAAGAGTTAGGTTTAGGGTTAGGGTTAGGGTTAGAATTAGGTTTAGGGCTGGTTAAAAATAAGGGTTCGGGTTAGGGTTAGGGTTAGGGTAAGGGTTAGGGTTAGGGTTAGGGTTAGGGTAATTATTTGGGTTAGGGTTAGGTTTAGGTTTAGTGTAAGGGTTAGGTTTAGGGTTAGGGTTAGGGTTAGGGAAAGGGTTAGGGTTAGGGTTAGGGTTAGGGTTAGGGTAAGTGTTAGGGTGAGGGTTAGGGTTAGGGTTAGGTTTAGGTTTGGGGTTAAATTTAGGGTTAGGGTTAGGGTAAGGGTAAGGGTTAGTGTTAGTTTTAGGGTTAGGGTTATGTTTAGGGTTAGGGTTATGTTTAGGGTTAGGGTTAGGGTAAGGGTAAGGGTTAGGGTTAGAGTTAGGGTTAGGGTTGGGTAAAGGTTAGAGTTAGGATTAGGGTAAGGGTAAGGTTTAGGTTTAGGGTTTGGTTTAGAGTAAGGGTTAGGGTTAGGGTTAGATTTAGGTTTGAGGTTAAATTTAGGGTTAGGGTTAGGGTAAGGGTAAGGGTTAGGGTTAGGGTTAGGGTTATGGTAAGTGTTAGGTTTAGGTTTAGGGTTAGGGTAGGGGTTAGGGTTAGGGTTAGGGTTAGGGTTAAGGTTAGGGTTTAGGGTTAGGGTTAGGGTAAGGGTAAGGGTTAGGGTTAGGGTTAATGTTAGGATAAGGGTTAGGGTTCGGGTAAGGGTAAGTGTTAGGTTTAGGGTAAGAGTTAGGGTAAGAGTTAGGGTTAGGGTTAGGGTTAGGGTTAGTGTTGGATTAAGGTTAGGGTTAGGGTAAGGTTAAGTGTTAGGTTTAGGGTAAGTGTTAGGGTTAGGGTTAGGGTTAGGGTTAGGGTAAGGGTAAGGGTTAGTGTTAGGGTTAGGTTTAGGCTTTGGGTTAAGTTTGAGGTTAGGGTTAGGGTTAGGGTAAGGGTTAGGGTTAGTGTTAGGTTAAGGGTTAGGGTAAGGGTGAGGGTTAGGGTTCGGGTTAGGGTAAGGGTAAGGGTAAGGGTTAGGTTTAGGGTTAGGTTTAAGATTGAGGTTAGGGTTAGTGTTAGAGTAAGGATTAGGTTTAGGGTGAGGGTAAGGGTTAGGGTTAGGGTTAGGGTTAGGGTTAGAGTTAGGGTTAGGGTTAGGGTAAGGGTAAGGGTTAGGGTTAGAGTTAGGGTTAGGGTTAGAGTTAGGGTTATGGTTAGTTTAAGGGCAAGGGTTAGGTTTAGGGTTAAGGTTAGGGTTATTGTTAGGGTTAGGGTTAGTGTTAGAGTTAGGGTAAGGGGAAGGGTTAGGGTTAGGGTTAGGGTTAGGGTTAGGGTTAAGGTTTAGTTAGGGTTAGGGTTAGGGTTAGGGTTAGGGTAAGGATTAGGATTAAGTTAGGGTAAGGGTTATGGTTAGGATTAGGGTTAGGGTTAGAGTTAGGTTTAGGGTTACGTTATGGGTAAGGGTTAGGGTTAGGGTTAGGGTTAGGTTAAGAGTTAGGTTTAGGGTTAGGGTTAGGGTTAGAATTAGGTTTAGGGCTGGTTAAAGATAAGGGTTCGGGTTAGGGTTAGGGTTATGGTAAGGGTTAGGGTTAGGGTTAAGGTTAGGGTAATTGTTTGGGTTAGGGTAAGGGTTAGGTTTAGGGTAAGGGTAAGTGTTACTGTTAGGGTTAGGGTTAGGGTTAGGGTTAGGGTTAGGGTTAGGTTTAGGGTTGGGGTTAAGGTTAGGGTTAGGGTTAGGGTTAGGGTAAGTGTAAGGGTTAGGGTTAGGGTTAGGTTTAGGGTAAGGGTAAGGGTTAGGGTTAGGGTTAGGCTTTGGATTAAGTTTGAGGTTAGAGTTAGGGTTAGGGTTAGGGTAAGGGTTGGGGTTAGGGTTAGAGTAAGGGTTAGTGTAAGGGTGAGGGTTAGGGTTAATGTTAGGGTAAGGGTAAGGGTTAGGGTTAGGGTTAGGTTTAAGGTTAGGGTTAGGGTTAGGGTTAGGGTTAGAGTTAGGATTAGGTTTAGGGTTAGGGTTAGGGTAAGGGTAAGCATTAGGGGTAGGTTTAGGATTGGGGTTAAGTTTAGGGTTAGGATTAGGGTTAGGATTAGGGTTAGGTTTAGGGTTAGCGTTAGAGTTATTTTTATGATTAGGGTTAGGGGTTAGGCTTAGGGTTAGGGTTAGGGTAAGGGTTAGGGTTAGGGTTAGGGTTAGGGTAAGGGTTAGGATTAGGGTTAGGGTAAGGGTAAGTTTTAGGGTTAGGGTTAGGGTTATTGTTAGGGTTAAGTTTGAGGTTAGGGTTAGGGTTAGGGTTAGGGTTGAGGTTGAGGTTAGGGTTAGGGTTAGCGTTAGGGTAAGCGTTAGGGTTAGGGTTAGGGTTAGAGTAAGGGTAAGAGTAAGGGTTATTGTTAGGGTAATGGTAAGGGTAAGGGTTAGGGTTAGGGATAGGGTTAGGGTTAGAGTTAGAGTTAGGGTTAGGGTTAGGGTTAGGGATAGGGTTAGGGTTAGGGTTTAGGGTTAATGTTAGAGTTAGGTTAAGGGTTAGGGTTAGGGTTAGTGTTAGGATAAGGGTTAGGGTTCGGGTAAGGGTAAGTGTTAGGTTTAGGGTTAGGGTTAGGGTAAGAGTTAGGTTTAGGGTTAGGGTTAGGGTTAGTGTTTGAATAAGGTTAGGGTTAGGGTAAGGGTAAGTGTTAGGGTTAGGGTTAGGGTTAGTGTTAGAGTTAGGGTAAGGGTAAGGGTTAGGTTAGGGTTAGGATTAGGGTTAAGGTTTAGTTAGGGTTAGGGTTAGGGTTAGGGTTAGGGTAAGGATTAGGGTTAAGTTAGGGTAAGGGTTATGGTTAGGATTAGGGTTAGGGTTAGAGTTAGGTTTAGGGTTATGTTAAGGGTAAGGGTTAGGGTTAGGGTTAGGGTTAGGTTAAGAGTTAGGTTTAGGGTTAGGGTTAGGGTTAGAATTAGGTTTAGGGCTGGTTAAAAATAAGGGTTAGGGTTAGGGTTAGGGTTAGGGAAAGTGTTAGGGTTAGGGTTAGGGTTAGGGTAAGTGTTAGGGTGAGGGTTAGGGTTAGGGTTAGGTTTAGGTTTGGGGTTAAATTTAGGGTTAGGGTTAGGGTAAGGGTAAGGGTTAGTGTTAGTTTTAGGGTTAGGGTTATGTTTAGGGTTAGGGTTAGGGTAAGGGTAAGGGTTAGGGTTAGAGTTAGGGTTAGGGATAGGGTAAATGTTAGAGTTAGGATTAGGGTAAGGGTAAGGTTTAGGGTTAGGGTTTGGTTTAGAGTAAGGGTTAGGGTTAGGGTTAGATTTAGGTTTGAGGTTAAATTTAGGGTTAGGGTTAGGGTAAGGGTAAGGGTTAGTGTTAGGGTTAGGGTTAGGGTAAGTGGTAGGTTTAGGTTTAGGGTTAGGGTAGGGTTAGGGTTAGGGTTAGGGTTAGGGTTAGGG
>JANJXV010000638.1:0-2500 GCA_024803745.1 Megascapheus bottae | reverse complement strand
ATGGTTATAGTTTGGGTTAGGGTAAGGGTTAGGGTTAGGGTTAGGTTTAGGTTTGGGTTTAATTTAGAGTTAGGGTTAGGGTAAGTGTAAGTGTTAGGGTTAGGGTTAGGGTAAGTGTTAGGGTTAGGGTTAGGGTTAGGGTAGGTGTTAGGTTTAGGGTTAGGGTTAGGGTAAGGGTAAGGGTTAGGGTTAGGGTTAGGGTTAGGGTAAGGGTTAGGGTTAGAGTTAGGGTTAGGTTTAGGGTAAGGGTTAGTGTTAGGATTAGGGTAAGGGTAAGGTTTAGGGTTAGGGTTTGGGTTAGGGTAAGGGTTAGGGTTAGGGTTAGGGTTAGGTTTATGGTAAGGGTAAGGGTTAGGGTTAAGTTTAGGGTTAGGGTTAGTTTTAGGGTTAGGGTTAGGGTTAGGGTAAGGGTAAGGTTTAGGGTTAGGTTTAAGGTTAGGGTTAGGGTAAGGGTAAGGGTAAGGGTTAGGGTTAGCTTTAGGCTTCGGGTTAGGGTAAGTGTAAGGGTTATGTTTGGGGTTAGGGTTAGATTTAGGGTTAGGTTTAGGTTTAGGGTTTATTAAGGATAAGGGTTAGGGTTAGGGTTAGTGTTAAGGTTATGGTTAGGGTGAGGGTAAGGGTAAGGGTTAGGTTTAGGTTTAGGGTTAGGGTTAGGGTAAGGGTTAGGGTTAGCGTTAGGGTTAGGGTTAGGGTAAGGGGAAGGGTTAGGTTTAGGATTAAATTTAGGGTTGGGGTTAGGGTTAGGGTTAGGGTTAGGGTAAGGGTCAGGGTTTGGTTTAGGGTTAGGGTAAGGGTTAGGATTAGGGTTAGGGTTAGGGTTTCGGTTATGGTTAGGGTTAGGGTAAGGGTTTGTGTTAGGTTTTGGGTTAGGGTTAGTGTAAGGATAAATGTTAGAGTTAAGGTTAGGGTTAGGGTTAGGGTTAGGTTTAGGGTTAGGGTTAAGTTTAGGGTGAGGGTAAGGGTAAGGGTTAGGGTTAAGATTACAGTTAGGGTTACGGTAAGGGTTAGGTTTAGGGTTACGGTTAGGGTAAGGGTTAGGGTTATGGTTAGGGTTAGGTTTAGGGTTGGGGTGAATGTTAGGCTTAGGGTTAGGGTAAGGGTAAGGGTTAGGTTAGGGTTAGGGTTTGGGGTAGGGTTAAGGTTAGGATTAGAGTTAGGTTTAAGGTTAGGTTTAGGGTTAGGGTTAGGATGAGGGTAGGGTTAGGGTTAGGGTTAGGGTTAGGGTAAGGGTAGGGTTACGGTTAGGCTTGGGGTTAAGGTTGAGGTTAGGGTTAGGGTTAGGTTTAGAGTTAGGATTAGCGTTAGGGGTAGGCTTAGTGTTAGAGTAAGGGTAAGGGTTAGGGTTAGGGTTAGGCTTAGTGTTAGAGTAAGTGTAAGTGTTAGGATTAGGGTTAGGTTTAGGGTTAAGGTTGAGGTTAGGGTTAGGTATAGGGTTAGGGTAAGGGTTAGGGTTAGGGTAAGGGTTAGGGTTAGGGTTAGGGTAAGGGTAAGGGTAAGGGTTAGGGTTAGGTTAAGATTAAAGTTAAGGGTTAGGGTTAGGGATTAGGGTTGATGTTAGGGTTAGGTTAAGTGTTAGGTTTAGGGTTAGGGTTATGGTTAGGGTAAGGTGAAGGGTTAGGGTTAGGGTTAGTTTTAGGATTAGGGTTAAGGTTAGGGTTAGGGTTAGTTTTAGGGTTAGGGTTAAGGTAAGGGTAAGGGTTTGGGTTAGGGTTAGGCTTAGGGAAAGGATAAGGCTTAGGGTTAGGTTTATAGTTAGGGTAAGGATTAGGGTTAGGGTTAGGGTTAGGGTAAGTGTTAGGGTTAGGTTTAGGGTGAGCGTTAAGTTTAGGTTTAGAGTTGGGGTAATGGTAAGGGTTAGGGTTAGGGTTAGGGTTAGGGTTAGGGAGTTCAGGTTAGAGTTAGGGTTAGGGTTAGGAGTTAAGGTTAGGGTGAGGGTAAGGGTTAGGGTTAGGGTTAGGGTTAGGGTTAGGGTAAGGGTCAGGGTTAGGGGTAGGGTTAGGGTTAGGGTTAGGGTTAGGGTTAGGTTTAGGGTTAATGTGAGGTAAGGTTTATGTTTAGGGTTAGGGTCAGGTTTAGGCTTAGTGTTAGGGTAAGTGTAACGGTAAGGGTTAGGGTTAGTGTTAGGGTTAGGGTTAAGGTTGAGGTTAGGATTAGGGTTAGGGTGTGGGTAAGGGTTAGGGTTAGCGTTATGGTAAGGGTTAGGGTTAGGGTTAGGTTAAGGGTAAGGGTTAGGGGTAGGGTTCTTGTTAGGGTTATGGTTGAGGTTAGGGTTAGAGTTAGAGGAAGGTTTAGGTTTAGGATTAGGGTAAGGGTTAGGGTTAGGGTTAGGGTTAGAGTTAGTGTTAGCGTTACAGTAAGGGTAAGGTTTAGTGTTAGGGTTAGGTTTAGGGGTAGGGTAAGGTTTAGGGATAGGTGTTAGGGTTAATGATAGGGTTATGTTAAGGGTTAGTGTTAGGGTTAGGATAAGGGATAGGGTTAGGGTTAGGGTTAGGGTAAGGGT